>JAQGAO010004363.1:0-15275 GCA_034697705.1 Ommatoiulus sabulosus
TTACTCTAAAAAAGGCTGTTTTTTACTCTAAAAAAGGCTGTTTTTTACTCTAAAAAAGGCTGTTTTTTACTCTAAAAAAGGCTGTTTTTTACTCTAAAAGTTGATGTACTGTAATGTGTTTAAAAACTCTTGACGTCAAAATTGCCATTGTTTAATTTTGCAAAATATGTCAATTTTCGACATTGTCATTGGTCAGGAAAATTTTTTTAAACCTGGAAAAGTCAGAGAAGTTGAAAAGGAAATATCTGGGGAAACCCTGGAGTATATCTTACTATACTGTCGATGATTTCCTTTTATTTCCCGCAAGATTTACTGAACCGAACGGTCTTGAGATCCGTATGATGTAGCAATTAGGTGTTCCTTTTACACACTTGATGTGACTCCACGACTGTCAGTGTGCGATTCGCAAAGCTGATGTCTGAGTACCCTTAGCTAGGCTACTGTATCGGTCAATGATTTCCTTCTATTTCCCTGAAGATGTCATTAACGATATTGGGATCTCGTTGATATTACAGGGTGTGTCAAAAGTAACTTATAAAAGCGAAAAGCAGGAGCCATTCATCAATTATTGTACAGATCTTAAATGGATTGAAGATACACGTTTGATAATTGCTGATTTATTTCCAAAATCGAAATGCGAATTAAAAGTGAACAGGTTTAGTATGGTATATGAATCAGCGTGATTGACGTTGTGGAAAAACTGATCTATGACGCAATACATGAACGACTGATTAGTTCAACTGAATCTGTTGAGTCGCACTTCTGCGAGCGGTCATTCGAAAAACCACCATTGATGAATCATCTCCGCAACGAACCATCCATCAAAAAAACAATGACGACACTAGTTCCGTCAAGAGTACGTGACGTCATCACTCATCAGTCGACGTCATATCTGCAGTTGCCCCTTTCCCTTAATCGTTGACCACAACGACTGCCTCGATAACGCTGACAGTGTCATCATGACGTCACTCCATTCCATTTGTAAAAGAGCATATATTCGACATGACAACATAAAACGGCCATTTTAATTAAACTCGGAATTACTTGTATTATTCGAAGGTGTCATTCGTGTCCCAGGCGCTACACCCAGCGAATGTTGGTGCAAGTCCACGATGAATTCCCTCGATCGTTATTAACTTTTACGACTTAATTGTCGCGTTATCCATACCCTCTAATTACGCCTTATATAATAGGCGTCAATTTGTCTGCTTTCGGGTGGCGATCATTCATTATTAAACGCTTTTTGTTTATGAATGTTTTGTTTTTTTCGTCTATTAGGACGCTTTATGGAAATGATTCGGTGATGCCTGACCCCGAAGCGTATTTTTTATACGAATCCCCGTCTCGTGCTTTTTTTAATTGAATAACAATGGTGACGGGTGATGGCTGCAGAAGGGACAAAAATTGCGGCCACGCTCGGGTAAAAACGCTTTTAGTTGAGGGTAGAAAAATGCGTCACTGCGTGGAGACCCAATCTCCGGGGACCGACAATAATTGAAATCGGGTGTAGAGCGATGAGTAATGTGTCTATATCAGAGATGCTGGGATAACATGAAAATAGAGGGAGAGAAGTGCGCTGCTAAGGTATGCTCCTATAAACTGAATCATCTATAGGAGGATGGCGTCACTGCTCGCCAGGTGGCGTCCTCGTCGTCAACGCCCATTTATTGCCCGGATGGTGTTAATGACTCATTTCCCCGATCGTTTGACTTTGACGCATCTCGTCGCGACATATATCTTCTGCATATACCAAAGATTTTTATCATCGATTTGTCTGGGTCCAGCAGCTTCAGAAAAGCATCTTCGTGAAAAATATTAGGGGTTCTCCGTCAGAAGCTTTTTACCAATCCTACTTTTGGCAGTCGTGGTGTCACGTCGTGTGCAAACTCGGCAGGCTTATTGGTTTCAAAGATTCACTCGAGGCTATCGCTGTTTTCAAACCAATTAATGCACTGACCTTCCTCCACTGCCCGAGTACGATCTCCGTAAAGCTTCTGTCTGAGTATCCGTAATGGAAATCATGTCTTTGCAAAAGTTAAACCACAAACTTTGACTCGACGCATATGATATATATCCAGAAGATAAGCCGCGACGTTAAATTTGGTAAAATCAAATAGGTCGCTATTGGACATTTTTGTGAAAATGTCATTTATGGCACTTGAACGTTCTCATTTTTACTCGGTGACTCACTCGAGTAAACAAGTAGATATGTTGAAGTGATAACCAGGGAAGGGGGATTCATTCATGACCGTTTCCAGAAAGATGTTTATTTACAAAAGTACAGTATGCATCCGCAATCTAACCAATTACCCCCTAAGTACCGCATACATGTATAAGATTAGCTTAGATTAGAATATTTAGATAAGGTAAAAATAAATGCAGTTCCCAAATTCGTGAAAAAATGTCCAGTAAGGAGACAGTATGGATGCCAGTTTTAGCATCATTCCGCAGGGATGAAATCATACGTAGCCCTGGTGTATCCATGCATTAACGCTCTTGATCCCTTGGCAGACGTTGGTCGATTATAGATGTCCCTTCTTCATTCAAATAACGATCCATTGAACAATCTCCACGCCAGCGCCATCTAGCGATGGGCGTGGCTCTATGCTAATCCGCTTCCATTAAGAGGAACTTCCGCCCGGGGTTCTAAGGCGTGTCACGCCTTTATGTTCTTCGAACGCCCAAACAGCTAGGCCTCTGCATTTGCAGCCAAATGCCATGTCTTGGCTATTTACCCCCATCGATTTCATTATGGCTTTGTGCTCGACTCAACCATTCCAATGTTATCATCCCCTCCTCTTCTCCTTCATAGCCCCTCATTTTCACGAATGGCACCCATGTATGCAGTTTTTTCACGCGGTATGTCTACGGAATTCGACACAGAATTTGCCAAGAATCAAAATGGCGCCCAAATCTGGAAATGCGAATTATTATGTATCAGTAAACGCGCTGATTGAATCTATGATATTTTTACAATGATTTCTTTGCTTAAGACGAGAAAATGCCAAATGAGATTAAAACTGAAATAAAAATGATATATCAAAGTAGACTGATTTTTTGTTAGTACAATATGAACCATATTTACTTTTGCATACATGTATAACTCTGGAAAACTTCAAACAATTTATCTCACCCTTATCATAGATGTCAGTAAAACGTACAGTAAACGTATATTTACTTTTACAAACATGTTTAACTGGAGAATTTCAAACAGTTATCTCATCCGTAGCATAGATATGTCAGTAAAACATTTTGTAGATAACATTTTTCGTAGTGTGTCACTCGATCCAGTGGCGCTGCTTGCTCCCTAACGAATCCTGCGAAGCTAAACGAAGAAAGGCACATTGCGCACTGATTGGTGTTCATGCTTGCTAATTTTAGATAAGTGCCACTTGGGAGCGCATGAGCATGTGCAATATGTCATCTTCGTTTGGGGCCACATTTCTGTTGATCGTCAGTAGGTTGATGATCTTTATTGCGATGGAGATTGAAAATTGGTCCACTCTCCGATCGCAGCGCCGTCTGGCTTCCTGCCTAAAACTCCCCTGGAGTGTCGCCCTCTGGTTTTGCCCGTGAGCATTTTGTGCTGGTATAGGAGTATGTCATCGTACGCCCCCTCTGCTCAATAACCGTCTTATTCTAATGGCTTCTCCGCTCTCGCTGAGCCTGCCTTTGATTAATGCCCATCTTTTAGTCAATTTGAATTCATGCCATGGAGTAATTTTTCTAATGCATCTCCGTGCACGCATCTCCCTATAAATTTCGAGTCGTGAGCCCCGCACTTTATCTTCTGTTGTTTTAAGTCTGCAACGGCGTGCCGTATCTGCTGTTATACGTACGGCGCAATAGCACTTTGTCTTTGTTAATAGTAATAATGACAGGAAATCCATGCGAGTTGAACGACGACAGAAGGGACTACGCTCGTAGCGCGCCACCGTTAATTAACTTTTAAAATTTTTGCAATTTAATTAACAGCGCTTGGGCTCGCGTCATCTGTTCCCTCGCACTTGCCAACGTTTGCAGCGCCATTTTTTCTTATTTTTTTTTCGTACCAAAACTAGCCTGGATTGAATGTTCGCTTCTTTGCGAAAAAGACATTGTACAGGGAACGACACAATCAAATATTGGCTGGGCATTTTGGGTGACACAGTGAGATTTATTCCGAAATATTTGTGAAATCATGATTCTATACCACAGAAATGGGTACCTATAATTAAAGTTAAGGCATATCCATTTTTGTTGTTGTTGCATCGAAAACAGAAAATGCTATAGCCAGCGCTGCCAAGTTTCAATGCCTGGATGTTACAAAAGTGTTTTTTTTTTAAAAGAATATATGTATATACGTCAACATTGTTGAATATAACAAAGGCAATTTTTATACTGCATACGACCCAGAAGTTGGTTCTGAAGTTGATTTAATTCTAGCATATGATGTTCTGCATCTTGAAGTGGTTGGATATTATGGAAAAGTATTGACGAGACATAAGCATGGCTCCTGATGAAGACATTTTACTGTCGAAACGCTGAACAAAGAAACAAATAAAATGAGGAATACTTAAGTGTCGTCAATATTTAATACGAACAACATTCGGATTAATCCAAGCATGCGCTGTAACTTTAAAGTGTTCTTTTATTTGTTTCCCTTCATTTAAGTAAATGGCTTGTAATGATATTTTTTTTCTCCGATCCATTCTTCCACACTTTTCCACATTTTTCTTTTTCCATTTTTAGATACGAGTTTTCATCTTTCTGAGGGTAGAATCATGATTTCACAAATATTTCACGAGTTGACAATTATAATTATTTTTTTCCTTTTTATCTGTCTTCAGTCAATATTAAACTGGTAAATCCAGAAAATTCAAGCTATTCGATTATTATATTTCCAGTTTCATAAACTTCCCCCTTCAGTTTACTTTCTCATACATTTTTATGTTCGTCGTGGTAGAAAGTATGAAAACGGTGCCAACTTTCGTTAAATCTCGCCATCATTTTCTAAAACGGATTACTTTTAATCTGCTTTAAATCCATTGCACTTTAGATTCGGGGGTTTTGTTTTTCCGCATGCGAGACGTGGCATTCCGACGCATTTTTTTTTGTATATTTTTTTTTCAATATGCGCCTCAGTGTCTCTCAAAGTGACTTTGGCACTTAGTAATGAGCCACAAACATATGGAGATTTCTGCTCGATATTCATGCGCGAAACAGAAATGAAAATCGATAGCGCGTTGCATTTTTCATTTAGATATAGGAAAGTGACAGATTTAGTTGCTGCCCCTTTTGTATCAATCCTTTATGGCTGAAATTGTATATTATTTCGAAATATGCAGCTCGTCTCCGCTTCGGCTCTTTATAATGAATTCCCAGTGGTGCGATGACTCAAATTATATGTCTGGGAGTACATTTTTATCCTATTTCGGATTCATCCGAACGTTTTTTGAAAAAAAAAAAGAAACGTCGAAATTCCAAACTTTCTGCCAATGCCACTTGCTTTATCGTTCCATAATTCATCGCGAAACTCGTAATTTTGAAGTAAAGGCCTGTAAATCAGGATATAGTGAGGCAAGTTAGTATGCTTCAAAAACGAATCTTCCATTGTCCAATTGCTTCTTTTTCGTGGAAACAGTCGACGGAACACCGAGAAAAAAGAAACGTGTTTTATGAACCAAAAGAGATCATGTGATGCCTTTTTTAAAATATGCCCATAAAAATGGTTTCGGTAACCGCGTGTGACGTGTACAGTATATGAATATGTTGTATTTGCGGATAAGGTTTTCTCGTAACAATATATAATTAAACAATAAATTTATGGCAAAAATGTGTTTTGAAATTCATGCCGGTGAGCACTAAAAAACTTTGTCGTCTGCAAAGTTCAGCTTGTCTTCCAATGCTACCATTATTTCGAAAGTATGAGCTTTTTCTGGAATTTAAATGGCATTTAACAAATATTTATTCTGATTCATGCTTAATTTGTTGGCATTTGAACTATTGTTCGTCTAGTTTTATTTAGAGCGAGGAGTCCACACCAGTACAGAAAATGTAGACGATTGTAAAAATGTTCATTTTCAATACAGTAAATTTTGAATACATTGTCATTATAAAAAGGGATGTACTGTAGATAACTCTTAGATTAAAGTTATGCAACAACGGCAAAAATACACCATATTTGATCAATGATTTTTTTATACATATTAACTTAAAAACATTAGTTTTTTTCCCAGAAATTGAACCATTTCAGATTTGAACTTTATATTTGCATAAATGCAGTTTTATTCAACTACGATATTCTACTACACTTCTTTTTATTGCTGTTTTGCGCACAGATTATTTTCATCCTGAGCTTCGGCAAACACGCATAACTCCCAAAGTAGTTTGTGTTGCAAACATGTACACGATTCCGTATAGTACGTATACTATTTGAGAATGAAATGTTTGCATATTTTAACAATGGGGGAACAATTATCAATTCGGCATATTTCGCATAGCTACCCACGTAATTTTCCTAGATGTTTCAGATTTTCCACTTTCCTCAATTCCACATCTTGAATATACAGTATTCATTTGTGGCAGTGAGGCCTCTTTGGAAAAAATCCAAAGAGGCCTCACTGCCTCCATTTTGACCTTTTATGCCACATTTAAGCCGTACTAAGAACGAATGTTTCTAGCATTATTCTGCTCATATTTGCAAGCTACACGAGTGTTAGGGGGAGGAGACACTAAAAATATTCAGACATTGAACAGATATGGCTGGAAGCAACAATAGAAATAAAATAGATGGTGGGGAAAAAGAGGGAATTACGAGGCGAGGCTATTGAGGGGTGAAAAAGGCAAGACAGAAATACGCAGACAGTCAAATTGGTATTGCCGTGTCGCTTTAGTCCTTGGACACTATGGCTAAAAGTTGACAAAAGCTGGAAATTTGCGAGATGCTATCAAAATAAGCGGTTATTAAAATTTCCCGGAAGCTGATTACTGCTGGTCGTAACTTGGATCACTTCCTTCCACGTAGATTTGAAATGTTTTTAAAGCTTGACCAATGACGCGTTTTCCCTTACGTCCAATTTCTCTATTTGCCCGCTGCAAAAATGTCTATATAGCTGACATATGCATTGGATTTTTCTTTTGAAAAAAAAGAAAGCATCGCATTGTGATATAGCCAAAGCTTAGCTTGAGGGAATATGCAACATTAGAGAGAAAAAAGTTCAGTCACTGGAGAGAGAAAGAAAGGAATTGATAGAAAGAGTTGCGAGGGGTTTCGTGGGTGTTTGGAAGTGACCAGCAAAAGGGATTTAGCATCAAATGTCACAATAGTTCTAACGTACTTTACTCCAAATCCTCGGCTTTTGCTCAGTCCGCAAAATAAGATCTCTGTTGGAAATTGCTGAGCAAGATTGAAATGTTCGATCAAAAATCGAGACTGGCTTTTCTTTTCTCGTTCAATACGGACTCGTCCTCTAATGTCCACGGAAAAGAGAAATGTTGGACATTTTGAACACAGCATTGCTTGAATAATGCGCATATTACGCGTGAATATATGCCCGTGAACATCTATGAAATTTGGAAAGTAACATTTATTACAAATGGTACATCTTAAAATCTGTCCAAGAAATTAGACCAACTGAGGCATCTTCAATTATTTTAACTAGAAACACGATGCGTTGTTTTGCATCAACAAAAAGCTGCATCTGCCTATGCATACAATTACAAAAACTTATACTGTAAAATCATTAAAAAAGGCATTTTGCCAATTATGCTTTTCTTCAATCTATTCTTTTCATAGCTTTTCATCTATCTATTCTGCTTTAAGTTAGTAGAACTTATAAGAAAGGATTTCGCAATATGTCTAAATGCTGCGCGTTTTTCTTTTAACTAAAATAGCATGATTATGTACTACTTTGAAATTACACTCATTCGTCGCCATTTTACTTTTATAGCTATTTATTTTTTATTTTTTTGCAAACTACGCGATGTAATAGTGTTAGCTTTTCTTTGCAAATGTGAAATAAGTTATAATTTGATACTCGCATGCCATAAACTCTATATTTTAGTTATTAGTGATGTGGGGAAAGTGGTAGTAAAGTACGTTGCTGTTTGGCGAATTGCATTCTAAATGCTTTTGACATATGAAATGCTGATGACATACGTGTAATTTTTGTCCTTTTGCGCTTTTTTTTCTTTGTAAAAAAATACTGAAATTGAATTCACTATCGGGTATGAAATTTACTGAAAATATTCTGAATATTTCTCATTCTGAAATCTTATGAAAAATTGTCCAATTTGAGTTTCAATTGACCTAACCTGTCTCTCGTGGAGTAGAAGGATATAATCAATAATGCCTGCAGAGCGTTGACATAACCTATTCCAGTATGTTATTATCATAGTTTGCATTACCATTAATTAAGCACTGCTTATGTATTATTAATGAGGTCTTTACATGTATATACACGCAGTTTATCATGAAATTAAGTACAATGTATATACAGTAGGTATAAAGCTACATGGGAATTTTTTCCACCTGTAACCCTGTTGTACATTGTAGTTACTTACGTGCGCCTGTCTGTCGCCTACTCGACGTTTATTATTATACCCTAATTTTTGTCATATTTGTTTTTTTTTCGGAGATTGTCCGTCAGTTCCTAATTCTTCATATATTACATGCGAAAACATCAATATTCTTCATTACTTCAATAAAAAGACGTCTTTTTCACGTTAGTGTTTTTTTGTTCCACTTCGATTCCATAATTTTGACAATTCTTCATAAAACTTCCATAAAAACTTTATAACAAAATTCCATGTTTTATAAACGCCTAACAAAATCACACAAATGTATTTCCAAAATGTTGATGTATCCCATTTTTTTTCAGCTATTCGATGCATTTCGAAATGCTTACCAAATTTATAGTGTTACCCATGTCTTCCCAATTTTTAAAAATTAAACATTTTTCTCCGCGTTGTCAAACTTTCGACCGCATTTCATGGTTCATTAACGTTTCATGATATTTTTCCGATACTTCGCATATGTTTCCGATTTTTTTTCCAAGATATATCTTTCTACTAATTTGTCCTCAAGTTTTATGCGAAACTCCATTTACGATGACTCCCAGTTCGAGTTATTTACTTCGCCTCGCCCATATTTTCTGCTGAGTTTTGTTAATCAGATTCCATCGCATTTGCCTATTTTTGCTCCACGTTTTCCGTGAAAAAGTAGTATTTTTTTTGCGCAGATACCTGTATCTTTTGCATTGAGAAAGAAAGAGCGGCCCCAGGCCCCTGATCCGTCAGCAGTTTTTTTTTATCCTCCTCCTTTCTTTGTTAAAGCATAAGTATCGACGAAAATTTCTTAGAAATCTTTGCAGCGCTTCTTTCTGACTTCTCGCCCATTATGTTACGGTATAGAAAATGATTGCTTATGTAGTTGAGTTTTCTCAAAATGGCTTTTGTAAATGTAATTTTTCTAGTCGTTTTATGAGGCCCGTATACGGATCGATGGGGGGAAAACATAGCCCAAGGGGTGAAATAAAGCGAAAAAAAAGGGAAATAATATTGATATGGATGGTGGAGAGATGGGGGTTGACAAACAGAACAAGTCCGAGCGAAATAAAGCATTCGGGAAAACAATTTTTATGACCCACTCCAACCCGCTGTCCTAAATAGCTTCAGTACATAATACATGAAAGCCTATTCTGTTGGGCAATAGATCGACGGGATGCTTCCTAGGTTGACCTTAATTTAGATCTGTTTATGTCAAGTTACGAGGCTCTGATGGGAGAAAAACGGCGTGTTTACCGAGATGCTTGCATATTGCGAACCTAGATGGCGCTGCCTTCACCGCGCACGTTTTAAAACTTTAATAGCGTCTGGAGTTCGACTCGCAGGCGGGCTAATTTTAGATCCAAGTCCATGTACAGGGTGGGCAAAAAGGAAATCATTTGACCTTGTAACTTGTTTGGTGGCTAGAAGTCGTATGGTGCTTTTTTTAAGAATCTGCTTGCGTAACTTTGCGTTGGCGATATCCTGCGTGCTTAGCAATCGATTGGAAAATAGCATAGATGGCGCTGGTGTTTTTACGGAAATTATGCAATTGGGAAAGTGAAGACGTAGAAGCCGTTTTTTTGCACCCTGTTATTTAACTTTTAAAAGTTGTGAAAGTTCACTTAATTTTGTGAAGCACATACAAAAAGGATTATCCACAAAGGATTAGAACACGAAATTGACACAAACTTGTTTACTACTGTATTATGTATAGTATTTGGAGAATTTTAGGTTATGCGTTTTTTAAATCAAAATTACTTCATCTATTCTATAGAATAATCATAATTATCTTTGATGTTATTTTCATTTTTGGGCACATCTGTTAATTTTGAAATTTTGAAAAAGTTGCATTTTTATTTCTCATGTCCAAAATTAGGGTTACTGTTTTCATTAATCAATCATTGCATTGATATCACACAAGAAAATTCAAACCAATCCACCTGCCTCCCACCGCTATTTCTGATTGTCCTTCAATGCGCAACTTTTAGTACACGCGACTTTTGATGCACTCTGTAATATAATGAGTGTACAGGGTGCGTGCTACATCGTAAAATTACTTCTAACGTGAAAGCCCCGTTTAATTAAGATGATATTATGCAGTGCTGAAAATTTGAATTTTCTTTCAACCAAAAATGTGCACAAATTAATTGTTATAATTAAAAATTGTAACTTTATAATAATAATAACTATTGTAATGTCTCTATGATATCATTTACTTCTATTATCTTTCGATCATTAATAGCGATAGGTTTTGATATGACGTTCCTAAACTATTATCGAAATTTCTCAACGCACAAATCGATTTCCTCGCGCGTTTTGTGGCACCGACCCGGTGGCGCAACGGTAGCGCGTCTGACTCCAGATCAGAAGGTTGCGTGTTCAAATCACGTCCGGGTCAGCGAAATTTTTATACGTTTTTTGTTCAAACAATGCATTTTCTATTTGGGTTTTGAAATGTTTTAGAATAGGCGGCTAGTTTTATTAGTGACAATACCTGGCAAAAATAGCACTTGACGAAGGCTTGTTCTTTGAGGACTCGGTGGCGCAACGGTAGCGCGTCTGACTCCAGATCAGAAGGTTGCGTGTTCAAATCACGTCCGGGTCAGAAGTTTTTTTTTACAATTTTTAACCATGTTTTGAGTCCAAACCATTTCGTGCCACTGCATCGTAATATGTTTAATCATGATTAATGTCGAAATTTAATTTCTTCAAACACGTTGTGTTGCTGTTCTTTGTATCGACTCGGTGGCGCAACGGTAGCGCGTCTGACTCCAGATCAGAAGGTTGCGTGTTCAAATCACGTCCGGGTCAGAGTTATTTGAAATTTTTAAACCTGTTTTGAGTCGAACCCATTTCGTTCTGCTGCATCTTAGTATGTTTAAACATGATTTATGTCAATATCAGATATTTACAATCAATTCCGATTTATAGAACGGGTTTATGCCGTTCTGTGGTTGCTAGTTATATCGACTCGGTGGCGCAACGGTAGCGCGTCTGACTCCAGATCAGAAGGTTGCGTGTTCAAATCACGTCCGGGTCAGGTTTCCTTTTTCAATTTTTTAAAGAACCCGTTTTGAGTCGCTTTTATTTAGTATTACTTCTTTGTAATATGTTTAAATATCATTGATGTCAATTTCCTTTCTTTACACACGGAGTTATCACGTTGACTCGGTGGCGCAACGTTTGCGCGTCTGACTCTGTATCAGAAGGATGCTGTTTGAGTCCCATCCGGGTCAGAATTATTATTTATTTTTAAAAATATGTTTACAAGTAAAGCCGAACATATTTCGTACAACTGCGTTGTAACATGTTTCAGCATAATTCATGCCGATTTTATGTATCTTGAAACACATCGCCTCGAGTGCTTCACGTTGACCCGGTGGCGCAACGGTAGCGCTTCTGACTCCAGATCAGAAGGTTACGTGTTCAAATCACGTCTGGGTCATTGCATTTCTTTTTGGATTTTAGGTTATAAAAGTGTCATTTTCTTGATATTTACCCGCAATATATTGATATTTTTACTAGTTAAGAGCACATCTTCTCGAGTTTGACCAATGCATGTGTACTGTGGTTCTACAATATTTTTTCGAATAGGCAAGGCAAAGATTAATCTGGATCCCTCAACATGACCTTTAACAATTTCACCTTGGCCAATTAATACATACGCCTTTCAGTTTTTTTGCTTAAATTCTTTGCCAAATTTCGCTCATATTTAAACATGTACACAGTACACTGCTCTTGCTTTTGTTCATTATCAGAAGACTCGCTTGCACAATGTCCTTTTAAACCAATAAAAATGATTTTGAAATAAGAATTTTCTTCCATTTCTAGGTGTCGTTCGCATTGTCCATTTCTGGTTTTGCATCGATTAGAAGTCCGCTCACCAAACGTAAGTCAAGATTAGTTTCTTGTAGGCCATTCATAGTGTAGTTTGCTGCGTGGAGGGTGTTACTGACAATAGCATTCGGATATATTGATTGCCAGTGTGTATTAATAGCGATGCTTTTCCCCCGCAACATTCATTTCCATTTTCTGCATCTTTTGCTTCCATTCGTTCGTAGAGAAGAGAGAATCTATAGCAGAATCTTCGTCTACTTTCTGCCATCGCCCATCTCCCACTTCCCTTCACTTTTTTTTTCCCTTTTCAGGACATTGACAGTGAGTAATTCTCAGATTGGGCGTTGAAGATGGGGCTCGGGGCCCTGGGGACTGTTGCCACGTTCAAATCTATAACTTTGTTGGCATGAGCGAAGCTCGGTGCGGGTGATGATGTTGATGGGCCCTGCATAAGTCCCCCAACGCTGTACGTGAGCTATGGCGTTATTATGTACACCACTTTATGGTTTTATACGGGTCTAGGTCTTTGTACTCGAACCTCCATTCATGGGCAACTTTCTACCTGACTTTGGCTGCTCCATACTTAATTTTGGTTACGTGGACCCAACTGATGTTTATCAAGACTTGGAACTATCCATTAACATATACACACGCAACACAAGAGTAACATTTATTTATGACGATTTACTTTTCGGTAGTTTTGATGTCTGCAACTAACAAAAATGCGGAGAAATTGAAATGTGGATTCTAGAAGACGTTTCAAGCGGCTGTCATTGATTACATTAAAAATAGGGACATTCCTTGAACATGCATTAATATTGCTCTACGATAGATGGCGCGGTAGTAATTCTGAAATAACATTCTGTAGAGAAGGTTTCAATATGTTTCAATTTGTTAACGCGTTCAAACAGTGTTTTACAACATTCAATCAATACATTTCTGACATGATTCATCAAGAAATGATGGAATGAGGTTTAACTCAACATCCACTTGAAGATGAACTTTATAAATCTTAACGAAAACAGCGTTTTGAACTTTTTTTTTTACATAAAATGGGAAGGTGCATTTCCGTATAAAGTGACAGTTGTTTCATTAGGCGACGACATGCATAACATCCGAATGTCAGTCGATGTCCAACGCATCCTCCTGGAGCAGACACATTTGATCGTAGCCACCGTAGACACCACGTTTATTTTTAAGTTGACAATGGATCTTTCTTTATAAAATGGACGCCTTTTCCTCGGATTTCATTGGTTGAAGCCGTGCCCAAGTTGGGGAGGCTTCCTGAAATACACGATCTATACAGCGACTATTGCGCAGTGTTGTCAGTATCCCTTCGCTATCTTCGAGCAACCAGAATAAGCGAATTTGTATTTGTTTCCTTCTTTCATTCGGCATTGAAATCCCTCTCGTCAAAAGCGTTGTCGTCGTGAGAAAACGCAGATATCACGAATTTTGATCGTTTATCGCACCAGGGAAATTTCAATTGTACATCGGTGAAATGATGGGAAGGAAGCCGCAATTTCTATGCAGCGCCAGGATAGATAGATGGCATATAATGCACTATACTATATGGATATACAAAAATGTACTACTGGTTGTAAAAAATGACGGTGAACCGCAGTGATACGCAAAAACGGATTAGTTTTGTAACGAATAAAACCGCTTCAGAAAATATTTGCGAAAAGCGTAGATGGGGAAAATGACTGTCATGTACATGCACGCACGGAAGTCATAACCGTGGACAAAAGTTATTGGCTCGCAGCATATTATATCGAGTCAGAAGTAGGCCGCACGTTGGCCCGAAGGCGTGAATTTTCATACCCGAAATGGTAATTTTTAAATCTGACTCTGCGTCATTCAAAATTTGCATAAAGCTTTCGTAAATATTAATCTCGTTTCTTCACGAAAAACAAACATAAAACGCTTCGATTCGCTTCTATCTCGACCTATAGTAAGTATTAAAGAATGCATTTTGGTGCGCCAAATTCAATCTGCTCTGGAATACTTTATATTTTGTTCGGTTAATAATAAATATAGCTGTGAGTCCCATTCAACGCTGCAAGCCGCCATTCGAGAATGTATATTTTTTTGTTAAAAGCCTGTGATTTTCAAAGAGATTTTTCAACAATATGCTTTTTATGCAATATGCTAAAGCTTCGGGAAAACTGGGAGAAATCATAGAGCCGATGAGCAAAAAATGTAAAATGGTATAAATAACGGGAAATAAATTGAATATTTGCCGAAGCTGAGATGAAATAAATAGCAATATCAACGATTTTGCTCGCCATGTGTTTGCGCGAAATTTGGTGGGATAATTGAATTGTGCTTAGAGTGCTCAATTTCGCATTATTTTTTTAAGATCTACAAGTGTGTCCACACTCCTGCAACTCTTTACATTACGCGCGAAGTTCATTTTTCTGAAAACCTGCTTCAAAATTTGCATTTTATGAAATCCAGGAAAGTTAAAACTATTTGGAATTTGGATTTTGGTAGATTTGATAACTGGTATTGCAGGATCCTAATGGAAATCGAATGATGTATCTCATGAGCATGCACCGAACGAGTTTGCTCGTTTAAAATTATGCAAAACGAGATGTCCGAAAATTCATATACCCGCATATACATTTAAATATTTAAAATAATTTGAATTTTTTAAAAAATTCGACTGGATTTACATGCGAACTTTTGAACAAGAGTTAAAAATAATTGAAAATACATGATAGCATATACAGTATATAGAAAAAAAGGATATTGCTATTTGTTTGTCAAATACTTGTTTAACGATACATTGTTGTAATATTTGTATATACAGGGTTGCCACTGACCTATGAAGTCAGGCAAAGTCAGGCAAAACTGAAAAAGTCAGGCAACTTTGTCAAAATTTAAAGAAAAGTCAGGCAAAGTCA
>JAQGAO010004364.1:0-15275 GCA_034697705.1 Ommatoiulus sabulosus
TTCAAATTAGCAAAATTGTCCACGTTTTCCGTGTACAAATTTTCAAAATTCTCTAGGTTTTCCGAGTACAAATTTTCTACATTTTCCGAGGAGAATATTGCGAAATTTCCCACTTTTCTGAGCTCAACTTTGTCAAATTTTCCGAATACAAAATTTTTCCATTTCAAAAAAATGTCATGCAAGTCAGGGAAAAGTCGGGATGGGAAATTCTGGGGGAACCCTGTTTAGGCCTACATCAGGGCAGGAATTCGTCGGGCAAGGAATTCAGCCTCCGCAACGCGTGGCCGGGGATCGCTAGTAATGTATAAAATATGATATTATACACGAATAATAAAAAATTATACCAAAATCGATAAAAATTATACAATAATCAATCCAAGTACAACGAAAGGAAAGGAAACGAACCTGGGTTCGTTTCCCTGTTGATTCATGTTTTGTTTTCTTATTTTTTTTTTAATCAATTTTCATATTTTTAAGATGTAAAAATGAAGGATATCATTAAAGAAATTAACCCACGCTAGGAAGAAGTCCCGAGCAAGGTGGCTGAGTGGTTAGTATTCTCGCTAGCTCACATTCGGTAAACCCGGGTTCGCTTCCCGTGTCAGCTATCCTCGATTGTGGTTTTTCATGGTTTCCCACAATCCCTTTAGGCGAATGTTGGGATAGTTTCTATCTTAAATCGGCCATGACCGTCCTTTCTATACTATCAAAAATTAATTAAATCTCTGTATTTTCACTCCTGGTGCAGAGTTCCTGCGGAAATATCTTTTAGTCCAGTTGCAAAGCAATCGTCATTGAATAGGGGCCAGCAAGACATGATGTCACGCGATTTTTTAAGTTTTTCAGACCCTCTCACCCCCTATATCACAATTTGTCGCAAATTTCTAGTACCCCTCCCTTTTTATAATAATGTGTCACGATTTTTTCGATCGGCAGTTAGTACACGACTAAAATAATAAGCTTATATGTAAAACGAAAATTTAATGTGCTGAAACATATATGAACACTCGTAAAAAGAAACGAAATTAATTATGGCGAATTCCAATAGAGTTCAAACTAGTGCAGTGCAGTGTCTTGCCAGTGAAACTTATGGCGAATTCGACTCACGAAATGGTGCATACTTTACTGAACTGGGTGAACCCTACGTTCCCTTTCCGACTGGTTGCACTCCGTGAACCGGGTGTGCATCACCTCCACCATCAAGGGAGCTGGTGGATGCGGTGCACCCAACATGGCGGATAGGGTGTTTATGAGGTCGCATCGCGCAATACACCGGTGTGATGAGTCGAATTTGCTATTAATCACGTGACTTTTGTTGTTCGGTGCAATGTCATGACTTCATAATTCGCCATGTTGGATGCACTGACTACACAGGCTCTTTCGACGGTGTAGTCAGTGTACACTCATGGCGTATTTCACTGGGAAAATGAAGCATCAGGTTAAGGAGTAAAGTGTTTCACTGGCTGCTCCACTTTTGGTGGTGGAGTAGGTATAGTAGCTAATATGGCTGCGCAGAGTAGTGGCTTCACAATGGCTACAAGATGGTGGTAAGCAGACGGCACAATCTGATGCATCAGAAGGTCTGCGAGAATTGTAAAATTGGGTATTGGTAATTTATTTCTCGTGATACAATATTCGGTAAATGTGGCGCAGCGAAATTCAGAAAATAAAATTTTATCATTTATTTAAAAATGTTTTGGATTGTTATTTTCAATGTATTTCAGCGTAAGGATGTCCGTAGGATCGTTCCTTAAAAGTATACCGAGTTTTATTATTTTCTGAAGATTATTTAAAAATATACAAGGGTTTTAAGACAC
Organism: Ommatoiulus sabulosus; assembly: GCA_034697705.1. Classification (NCBI taxonomy): domain Eukaryota; kingdom Metazoa; phylum Arthropoda; class Diplopoda; order Julida; family Julidae; genus Ommatoiulus; species Ommatoiulus sabulosus. The sequence continues at coordinate 1,818 of JAQGAO010004364.1, forward strand.
CCTGTATTCCAAAAACGATCGTAAAAATATAAGGAGAACTTATGTCCGAATTTTCTATAGAAAAGTCTGTTAGGTAAAGCGCCGTATTAAAAATACGGTGCTTTCAGGGGCAAAGGAACTCCGCTAAATCATGAAAGCTCACTGAGCGTGCGCGATGCGATCCTCGGTGCACTGCTCAGTAGGTCGGAGGCAAGAATCCCCAAGATCTTGCTTTCCGAATGATAAAAATTGATGACCGTGAAAAATATCGGTCAGGAGACCGCGCGTGTGTTGGCGTCGGCGCCCGTGGGAACGGGGGAAGCCCTTTTCCCAGGCGCGCGGAAGGGAATTCCTTCCAAGTTAAAGAGAACGGAGAAAGGTGAATGAACTTTCTCTTAGTATCTTTGAAAATTAATAACTTAAGTTCCACTTACGCGATTCCGATTCTGTAAACGCAGGATTGTATATCTGAAATGCGCGCATGTATAGAAAAATACAGAGAGTGTTTGGATAAGTGGAAAATATATTTATTTGAACTTTAAAGTGCAAAGTCGCTACAAAATGCAAGTATTCGAATGTTTCAGCTCTCAGAAAATGTTTAGATGTTTTGTATTTGTGTATCCGTTTGGTGGGCAGGGGTACCGTCCTGTTCCGCCAATTTCAGAGAGGGTCTGGCGACTTTAACTGCAAAGTTTTGGGTTTTTATACCCAGAGGTTGGATATTTGGGAAAAATATTCAACCAGTGAAATTTAGAGAAATTATAGGATGGAACAGACAGACTTGCCATTGGTGGATTCACGAAGACAAATGCGCGCACAAAAATGACAAACAAGGCTGAAAATAAATATTCTAGAACTCTCCAAAATCTTAAATGTTTTTATGGTTCCATTAGGGCCCACTTAGGGAGGGTAAATCTGAAAGTGAAAGGGCCGTTAAGTTTCTGGAGCATCTGGAAGAGATTTTCCTGGGAGGTCGAAACTCTTAAGTGAAAGTGGTTTAAGTGGCACTAAGGTGTTAAAAGGGGTTTCTTAGTGCACGACAAAACTGAAAATAACCCATTTCCTGTTATTGAATTTCGAACGAAAATAAGCCCAGAATTTGAGAACAAAGATTTTGAATTTTTCTGAACAAAATAAAAATAAAAATAAGACAGTTCTCCTTCAGGTCTTCTGATGTTGTGTCAGGCACTCCACTCCTCTTACTTTAGAGCAGCCAGTGAAATACGTTATCAGTGCACATTTTTTGTACAAATGGAATAGTCAAGTAGGGTGCACCGACTTCACTGAAGTATGCACTGTGGACAAATGGAATGGAACCAGTGCAGAAATGCACACTTGGTTCACACCAGTGTACACTTTTTGGACTACTGGAATTCACTATAAGCATCAGTACATGGACATTCTCTCCAGTCATTCGAGGAAAGCATGCTCATATCCATCCCCTCCATCACTTAACCTCACATGCAGCTTTGCAATGATAATGGACTATTCCACACACAGTGCAGATGAGCAGCCACCCTCCTCGCTTCAATGGAATATTTCCGTATTCTATACGATGGAACGTATTCAAAAAAACGTTCTATTCAAAGGAACGTCTCAGTATTCTATGAAATGAAAAATTTTTAAATAATTTTTATTCCAAATTCTTAATTATTTCTTTAATTTAAGACAAAAATGCACCAAATTTTTGATATTGAAGAAAAAAGTTTTATTTAGTAAGTACAAATTGTTTAATTCTTGAGAAAATGATGAATATTTAAAATAACATTTTAAATAGACGGACCTCGAACTTGGAGTTACAAGTTTCTTTGACAGGGTTCCCCCAAAAATTTAATTTTTAACTTCCCTGATTTTTCAGGTAATGTCAAAAATTTAAACTTACGAATAACAATTTGGAAAATTAACGTAGAAAATTGTAGAACAATACGTAAGGCAATTACATGGCCGAGCAAGGTGGCTTAGAGCTTAGCATTCGGTAGACCCGGGTTCGCTTCCCGTGTCGGCTATCCTCGATTGTGGTTTTTCATGGTTTCCCACAATCCCTTTAAGCGAATGCTGGGATAGTTGCTGTATGAAATCGGCCATAACCGTCCCATCCTCATTGAATGGATTGCGTAACAATCTTGATTGTAATGAAATGTTGTAACACATTTAGGAGGTTAAAGGTACATTATGCGAAATTCGTTTCAATAGGGGTAAGGGCTAGACTGTCAGTGTGCTGTCACGTTTTTATACCTGCCAATGATAAATCTGTCCACCTTTATTACAAGGTTTATCCAGTGTTCGATGTAAAGTTATTTTAAAATGCTTAAAAAAGTGGGCACCTTTTATACTAAAATGTAAACGTAACATGACTATTTATAACTGGGCAGAATGTTATGGACTGATGCAGAGTACCCTTAGACCTGAAAACCTGGAGAAGTCAGGGAACTTGAAAATGTCGGGAAAAGTCGGGGAGAATGGCTGATTTTAAAAAAAAATCAGGGAAATTCAAAGTAGTCATGTTGCTGCGATCCAAAACTAATGCTTCTACATGGTTAGTTCAAATTACATTTTCCAAGTGAAAATGTGGAAAAATTTTCAAGTTTTCCCAGTACAAAATGGCCAAAATTTCCACGTTTTCCGAAGACAAATTTTCAACATTTTCCGAATAAAAAATTGTCACATTTTTGAAGAAATTTCATGCAAATTATAAAAATTGTCCATTCTGTGTCCATTTTGCATCATGTCCATGGTTTTAAAGAAAGATGTAATGTGACATCTGTTATCTGGTCATTTTATAAGGTACACTGACAATGTAAACATTGCAAAAAGACAACACACACTGGTCACTGTACGCAATAGACAGGTGGTTACTGGTCACTGGTCACTATACAGTATACAAAGAATTTGTATGCAGGAAATGTACGCTCGAAAAACCAATACACTAAAAAGTGGTCAACATAAACAGGTGGTCACTTTTCCAGGTTTTACTGCACCTTCATGGGTTTTCGGAAGTTTTAATTGGGCAAGTTGGGCAACGAGATGCTGCTTAATTGCTCCCTGTTTTCAGGACAAAATGACGCCATCTAAAAAGAAAAAAAAGACGTCATATTCAAGGGACAAAATGACGTCATTTTTTGCTATGTTTTGGGTGGTCATTCTTTGGACAAAAAATGACAAACCCACGTAGCAAAAGTACCAAACAATGACGTCATTTTTACGTCATATGTTATTTTACGTTACCAGTAATACAAACTTGACTGAAATTCATTTCTCATATTTTTTAAACGTCTCATTCTATGGAAGTACACTCTGTTCGTTCAATGTTGAATCTGGTCAGAACTTCTCAACCTTTCGTACCTTTTAAATTGTTCGTAGCAAAATGACGTCATGACAATAGCAACAAAAAAGACGCCAATGACAAAAAAATTGATGTCAAGAAAAAGTGGAAAATGGTCATTTTTCGCCCAAAACCTGGCAAAAAAACGTCATTTTTTGGTAATTTATCGCTTAAGAAATGACCACCCAAAACCTACGTGGGGTTTTACAGAATTACCCCAGAAATTTCTCTTTCAACTTCCATGACTTTTCCTTGAATTTTCCAGGTTTTAAAAAAATTTCTCTGACCAATGACAACGTGAAAAATTGCCTTTTGTTCCAAAATTAACAACGGAAAATATTTTTTAAAATTTACTAACGACAATTTTGTAAATTAACGTAGAAATTTTTGAAAAACAATAAAAATCCGAATACAAAAATACATTTTGTATTCGGAAAACGTGAAAAATTTTACAAATTTGTACTTACAAAACGTGGACAACGTTTAGTAGGCTATGGAAAAGTTCACACTAACTCCGAGCAAGGTGGCTTAGAGCTTTGCCTCTTCGTCTTGCATTCGGTAGACCCGGGTTCGATTCCTCGGTTTAAGCATGTCTTTTTTATTTTCTTAATTATTTTTTTAAAAATTTATTAACATTAATTAAAATTTACAGTTTTATAATAAGCTGTAGTCAATTACAGGGTTTCCCCAGATCTGAAAAACCTGAAAAATTAATGAAAAAATTAAAGAAGAATGGCTTGATTTGAAAAAGTCAGAGAAATTCAACGCTGCAGTCATGGCTAACAAAAATTAATACTTCTACATGGTTAGCTCATGCATGCTCATTTTGTGAGTACATATTTGCAAAAATTTTACGTTTTCCGAAGACAAATTTTTACAATTTTCATTAGTTCATTTTGAAAATTAAATCATTTTTCCCTGAATTTTCCGAATTAAGTTTAGATAATAGAAATGCAAAGCATAATTATTTGTATTTTTCTTCATTGGAGGCATTGAAGATATGTACCCACATTAACACGAAGTACCGAGCGAGGTGGCTGAGTGGTTAGCATTCTCATCTCGTATTCGGTAGACCCGGGTTCGCTTCCCTTGTCGGCTATCCTCGATTGTGGTTTTTATCAACTTCTTATCAACTTCGCGTAGATTTAACGTTGTCGTGCATATTGACGCAAGATTTCTTAACGTTTAAGCGCAATTTTTTTTCTGGAAAACGTAGGAAATTTTGCAAATTTGTTATCAGAAAACGTAAATTTTTTTGCAAATTTGTCCTTGCAAGACGTAAAGAATTTCGCGAATTTGTACCTAGAAAACGTGAGAATTTTTTTTAAATTCTTTACTCGGAAATTGTGGGAAATTTTGCAAATTTTTACTCGAAAAACGTGGACAATTTTTCAAATTTTTATTCAGAAAATCACTATTGAGCTGACCATGATGAAGCATTAAATTTCTTTCGCTTTAACATGATTACGTTGAATTTCCCGGACTTTTTTCATTATAAGCCATTTTTCCTTGACTTCTCCCTAAATTTTCCTAGACAGGAACTAAAATACTACATTAATTATTGTAAGTTTATTCATTTCTTAAAAGTTTATTTTAAACGAATTAATTTTTTTGAAAAGAGGAAAAACTATACATCTTACAAAATCGCTATATTAATTGCTAGGCTGTTCTTATATATTTAGCCTTTAACCATGACAACATGCTAGCGCCACCTAACGGGAAACCAAAAGATATCCATTCCTATTCAGAAAATAGCCGTTGCTCAGACCTGTTCGTTTAGTAAGCTATAGAAAAGGAAATTCCAAGACTCGGGACCCGGGACTTCTGTAGACCAAGCTTCGAATCTCCGGTTTATTCATGTTTTTTTTAAAAAAAATTATTAACATAGATTTAGAATAAGCTGTAGTTTTTTAACAACTAATTGACATCTGATTGTATATCGTAGGGCCACATATGGTATACATTGGACAAAATTACAGGGTTTCCCAAGAACTGAAAAACCTGAAAAAGTTAGGAAAAATTCAAAGAAAAATTGCTTAATTTGAAAAATTAAGGGAAATTCAACGCTGCAGTCATAACGAACCAAAATTAATACTTCTACATGGTTAGCTCATGCATGCTCATTTTTTGACTGCAAATTTTGTAAAATTTTCGACATTTTCCGATAACAAATTTGGAAAATTGTACACGTTTTCCGTCTTCAAATTTGCCAAGCTCTCGTGGTATTTCGAGTACAAATTTGCTAATTTTTCCACGTTTTTCGAGGACAAATATGCAAATTTTCGACGTTTTCCGATAAAAATTTTTGAAAATTGTCAACGTTGTTAGACGACAATTTTGGAAAATTTTACACGTTTTCCGATAACAAATTTGGAAAATTTTATACTTTTTCCGCCTACAAATTTGCCAAATTTTGGTGGTATTCTAAATACAAATTTGCAAAATTTTCCACGTTTTTCGTGTTTTGAGGTCAAATTTGCAAATTTTCAACGTTCTCTGATAAAATTTTTTTAATTTTCCTCGTTTTTAGAGAAAAAATTTGCAATATTTTCCACGTTTTCTGTGTACAAAATTTGGAAAATTTTCCACGTTTTCTGTGTTCAAATTTGCTAATTCTCGTGGTATTCCGAGTACAAATTTGTAAATTTTTCGACATTTTCCAATAACAAATTTCGAAAATTTGACACGTTTTTAGAGGACAATTTTGCAAAATTTTCCGAATGCGAGGTGGCTGAGTGGTTAGCATTCTCGCCTCTCATTCGGTAGACCCGGGTTCGCTTCCCGTGTCGGCTATCCTCGATTGTGGTTTTTCATGGTTTCCCACAATCCCTTGAGGCGAATGTTGGGATAGTTCCTATATTAAATCGGCCAGGACCGTAAATAAATGTAATCAATTTATTCTGCCTGGTTCTGGCAATGCAATTCTTTGTAGCAGGATTTGGAAATGACTTTTTATTCATGACCACTTCCGTTTTTCGTTGTTTTCCGTTAAAGTCTTTCAGCGAATCGCTTTAACTTGTATTTTTTGTTTGGTTTTGCACTGATAAATTAATACGAGTTAATATTTGATTAATTAAATATCCGATTACTGTAAAATGCTTCCTAAACTGTAAATAGTGTGCATGAATTTAAAAAAATATATTAAGACTTCTCTGGGCTCCGTCCGAGACCTGGAATGAACATCTGGAAAACTTTATCCAGTACAAATTTGCCAAATTTTTCCACGTTTTTCGTGAACAAATTTGTAAAATTTCCCACTTTTTCCGAGGACAAATTTTGAATATTTTCCGAATACAAAATGTTCTTATTGTAGAAAATGTCCATGATAATTCATGTTCTATGTTTATTTTCAAAACTGTTGTTAGTAAATTTTAAAAAAATATTCTTCAGTGTCAATTTTGCAAAATATGTCAATTTTTCACGTTGTCATTGGTCAGGGAATTTTTTTTAAAACCTACAAAAGTCAGGGAAGTTGAAAATGAAATTGCTGGGAGAACCCTGTAAATTTAATTGTGTCTGTACAGCCCGGGCAAAGCCGGGTTTTCCTTCTTGTTTGTATTATTAAAAAAAATTCAACACGTGCCGCCTTTTAATTATCGTTGCAATGTTATCGATAGATCGTTAAGTAGAAATCCAACTGTTTGTGAAAATTTATGAAAAATATTTAAATTATAATATTTATTTCGATATTTGCACAATTTTCTCAGACTTATGTTCAAAAAATTGTTGTAAGCGTTTAAAATTGTACGCAAAATTCGGTCGAAAGTTTGAAATCAACACGTTTAGATATCAGCATCGGTGGTTCAGTGGTAGAATGCTCGCCTCCCACGTGGGCGACTCGGGTTCGATTCTCGGCCCACACAAGTTTTGTTTTGTTATTTTTTTAATTAAATTACATATTTTTAGGTTGTAAAAATGAAAGATCTTATTAAAGATATCAACCCACCTTGATAAGGATTACCGAGCTAGGTGTCTGAGTGGTTAGCATTCTCGCCTTGCATTCGGTAGACCTGAGTTCGATTCCCGTGTCGGCTATCCTTGATTGTGGTTTTTCATGGTTTCCCACAGTCCCTGAAGGCGAATGCTAAGATAGTTCCAATTTAAATTGGCCATTACCGTAATTCTTTCTCACCAACTCTGCCTTAGCTAGGTAGGGTTATGTTGATGTTGCGTATATTAGAGTCTGAGCAATGTTAGGACATATTTTTTTTCATTTTTGATCACTTCCGTTTCTCGTTATTGCCACTGATTAAAATTCTCTCAATAAAAAAAGTCATTTCAAATTCATTTTGGAATATTTAGAATACGTCTTAACTAGGTGTTGTTGAAATCTAAATCGGCGTACGTTTTCCATGCGGTTTTGGGGAATGACATTTAATTCTTGACCACTTCCGTTTCTCGTTATTTTCAGTAAAAGTCATTCAGCCAATCGCTTTAACCAATATTTTTTTGTTTTGTTTTGCACTGATAAATTAATACGAGTTATTGTTATGAAATTACTCTAAAATGCTTCCTAAACTGTAAATAATTTTGTTTAAATTAAAAAATATAATAAGTCTATCAGGGTTTCCCCAGACCTGAAAAAGTTTATCCAGTAGAAAATTGCAAAATTTTCCACGTTATCGGAGCTCAACTTTTCCACGTACAAATTTGCAAAACTTTTTACATTTTCCGAATACAGTAGAACCTCTCTTATATGAACTAATTGGGACCAGAGGTGGTTTATATAATCGAAAAGTTCAGATAAGTGAGGTTGAAATTCAAAACAATAGAAAACCAATTTAAAAAAAATAAGAAACAAGTCAATTAAGTATTCAAAGTTATGTTATAACATTACATGTACATGTATATCACTTTTGTTTGGCAGATTTGAACATATCTTGAATCTTCTTCTGTTTCACCATCTTTATTTTTTTTTGTCAAAGCAAAATCCCTTATTGTTTTTAGTTGAAATAGCTGGACTACTGCTACGAGCAGGCCTTAAACGAGGTACCCTAATGTATTTAATTAATTTTTACCAAGGTTGATGCCTGCGCCACCTAAAAAACGCACGGTGTGGTGGGCAGGATCCTCGTGCTGATGAGTTCATATAATAGAGGTTGTACTGTACAAAATTGTCAAATTTTTTAATAAGTTACCCACACTGACTCGCACCTTTTATGGTATTTTATTCTAAGTTACAGGCCGATTTGATGATTTAAAGATTTGCAAATCTTAACATTTTTCGAACATAAATGAGCAAAAAAACATATAAGCAAATTTTTCTTTTAACATTAACGTTAGTACAATTCTGTAAAAAAAATAGCTTCTCACACTTTAAAAAGTCTTCATTATTTTTTTACATTTAAATTCTATAGCAGAATGCATTGTTGACATTCGTTTTAGGAAAAAAGAACTGCTAATGTAATTTTTTACTCACTCATGATTAAATAATGCTCTAATTGGAAAATTTTGAAACCATCAAATCTATCATCTTTGAGTAACTTAGTATAAAATCCAATGAAAATACTTTTAAAAACAAATGTATTTGGCTTTTGAGAGGAATTTGTCATAAACCAATGACCCATTTTGTTATAAAATTAATTAATTATTATTAACTAAACGAGCATGTTGAGAAAGTGAATCTAATAAAGTCTGATTCTGTACGAATATGAATGCTGTAAAGCACGTACTCAACTTTCGAAAAATGAACTTAAATAACCAAAAGAAAAAACTTAATTTTTATAAATTGCATGTTGTTCAACTTACAGCAAGATTACCTTTATGATCTACATTAGTTTAAATTGGCTTTATATTTTGCTGATTTCGATTTGAAATTTTTGTTTTTCATAAAGTTTTCATGCTGACAAAATCAGTCAATAGCTTCTAAAATTGTATGCAAAATTCGCTAGGGAAATTGAAATTATTGCACGATTGGCTAAGCATGGGTGGTTCGGTGGTAGAATGCTCTAAAGTGTACTGCTACTTGGGAGGCCTGGGTTCGATTCCATGTCTATGCTTGGTTTTTCTTCTTTTTTAGTGAAATGTAATTAAATAATTTAAATGATGTTAGGAGAAGTAACAGTTTTAATTCATTTCATAGATGCATGCGTGTTTAGTCGATGACCAAAGATTGCTAATTTTGGTCATCGGTCTGAGTCCTGTTTCTTATATTTCACAACCAAAGAAATTGATCAAGAATTTAAAACAATACAAAATACGCTTTTAAATGTCATAAAAGTGGCTTATGTTCGTTGTATACGAATAATATTTAATTCGTTTTAATAAAAAATGTTTTAATAATGTTTTAATTTTATAACACGACATTATTTGCTTTAATCGGGTAGCTAATTCAACTGAATGATCTTTTTATAATTCATAATCTTTATCGTTAACAAATATTTGGTTAATTTTGAACGATTTTACCAATGTCAAAAAATTTTGCTAACTTGTTCGAAATAATAAAATTATCGAATCGAAAAATCTTCCTATCCGTAGAAATTTTGAACTATTGTCAAAATATTCGTAAAATTAAAGAAAAATTCCCCAAGCTGTCAAAACAATTTGCAAAGTTGTGAAAAATTCTCGAAACGGTTAAAGATTAGGTGTGTTAAATTTCTGTTTCAGTTTCTTGCGAATATTGCTCCTAACATATTTCGGAATATGTATATTTTAACATAAATGAATAAATAATAATCATATAAGCAGTTTTTTTCTCTTTTTAAAACGAATGTCGAAAATGTCTTTTAGTAGAATTAAAATTTTTAAAAAATGTATTTTATAGATTTTAAAAATTGTAAGTGAGAATTTTTTTTTACAACATTTCTTGAACATAAAGCTGAGAAAATTGTGCAAATATCGAAGCTAAAAACAAAGATTGTGATTTAAATATTTTTCATAAATATTTCATTAAAATTTGTTATAATCAGTTCTCACAATCCCTTAAGGCGAGTGCCGGGATAGTTCCTTAATAAATCGGCCATGTCCGTAATCCTTTCTCATCAACTCTTACTTTAAATTCGGAGTTTTTCTGGCGAATAACAGCAGCGGTGGTTTTGGGGAATTACTTTTTATTCTTGACCACTTCCCTTTCTCGTTATTTTCAGTTATATTAATTAAGCAAATCGCTTTAACCTACTAGTATATTTTTTGTTTTGTTTTGCACTGATAAATTATTACGAGTTGATATCCGGTTACTGTAAAATACTTCATAAACTGTAAATAGTGTCCATAAATTAAAAAAATATATTAAGTCTATCAGGGTTCCCCCAGACCTGGAAAACTTGGAAAAGTCAGGGAACTTGAAAATGTATAGAAAAGATGGAAACATTTTTACATTTATAAAAGTATAAATTTTAAAAATTTGCAACAGTTTCTGAGGACAGATTTGCAAAATTCTCCACGTTTTCCAAGTACAATTTTGTAAAACTTAATTTTACATTTGCCGAATACAAAATTGTCAAATTTTCAACATTTATTCACGCAATTTGTTTTTTTAATTTTATAATTTTCTTTTGTAAATTTTGAGAAAAAAATATATTACTGAGTCAATTTTGGAAAACATGTCAATTTTAAACCTGGAAAAGTCAGGGAAGTTGAAAATGAAATTTCTGGGTCAACCATGTTTATAAAATTTCTCATAAATTGTCCGAATATTAACACTTTTTTCTTTTAGCCTTTTTTTTGTTGAAATTGTACGAAGGTGAATGACCCGTTAGTTACTTGTTTTTATCGTATTTTTTTGCCACATTACTGAACATCTTGGAAAATTTTGAAGGTTTTCTGACAGGGATTTATAGTTTTTGTTTTAATTTTGTTTCGATAATGCGTTTAAAATCTGTTTAAGTTAAAATAGAATATGGCGTTGACACCATGGCGTCATAGGATGACCTTGAAATTAATTATTCTAAAAGTTTTAAGAAATTTGATTTAAAATTTCGATAAACTTACTCAAATGATAAAGCGTTTAGTTGTGAGCATGGGTTTAATTAGTGGTGGAATACTCGCCTGCCACGCGGGCGGCCTGGGTTCGATTCCCGGTCGTGTGACGTTTTTTTAAATTTTTTTTAAATAAATATATTTTTTAAGACAATTTTAATAATCTAAATTCGTTGTATCGGATTTCTAATGATCTACCGTCGAGTCGGATAAAAAGAAAGTAATGTTTCCGAAACAGAATTTCCGAAACATTTTAAAATTTCGATGGATAGGTAAAGTTTCCAACAGTTTCGTTATTTCGACAAGTTGGCAACATTTTTCGACAATGGCCAAATTGTAATTTTTTTTTGAAAATTTTAGAAAGAAGTGCAACATTGTTGATAAATTGAAAACTGTTTTTTTCGAAATATTTGAAAAATTATATAATTGTCAAAAGTTAGCAAAATTTAGGAAAAATTGAGCAATTTCGAAAATTGCTTAGATAGATTTTAATTTTTATGCATTTAGATGGTAATATACTTTGTAGAATTGACAAAATATTTGTTAATGTTAAAGAAATTTTGAGTTATAAATAGATCATTAAGTTGAATTAACTACCCGATTAAAGCAAATAATGTCGTGTTCTATATTTAAAACATCATTAAAATATTTCTAGTCAAAGGGAATTGAATGTTATTCGTATAGGTAATCTTGCTTCAAGTTGAACGACCTGTCATTTATTTAAATTAAGTGGTTTTTTTTGGTTATTTACCTTCGTATTTCTTGGAAGTTGAGTACGTGCTTCATAGCATTCTTGTTCGGACAAAATCATTTTTTGTTGATTCACTTTCTCAAAATGCTCGTTTAATTAATAATAATAAGTTAATTTTATTACAAAAACTAGTCATTGGTTTATGAAAAATTTATCTCAAAAGCCAAATAAATTTGTGTTTAAAAGTATATGCTGAAAATTTTAAGTATTTTTTGGACATAGTTGGTTCAGTGGTTCTATTTTCGATTATCATCAGAATTTTTAGAGTATTGTTAAATTTCGTGTTTATAAATATCAGCGAAACTACAGAAAAGCGTATTTTTAATTCGAATTATCTAAATAGTTTTATAAAAATGCTACAGTTTTAATGTAAACAATCGTTGCTCGACCGTATAACCGACGACCAAAGGTTGCAAACTTTAGTACCGGTTATATTGTCTCGTAACTTTTAATTATATTTTACTATCTGGAAAACCTGGCTTTACCCGGAGAACCTTTTGAAAATTTTGCGAATTTCTCCTCGAAAACTGTTGATTTGCTTAAAACTGACTGTAAATAATAAAAAAATAGAGGGAATACTAATAGTTTTTTTTAGATTAATAACAGACACGACCATAAACGAATACTGGCTAACGACGTTTCGGCACCCATGTGCCTTTCTTCAAATTATTTATTTTCCACTGAAATTTACAATACAAAAATAAAAAAATAAGTAAACAGGGGGAATTTTACAATTAATGAACATGCGAAACAGTGAATTGAGCGTGGCTAGTGGTACACCTGAATTTTAAAACAAAAAAGACAAGATACTGAGATACAGAGATGCTTATTATAGAATTTATATAATTTATGAAAAAAAGCATCGACCAGGAACCGAACCCAAGCCACCCCCTTGGCATTAATACATTCTACCACCGAACCAACGATTCTTTTGCCACTGCGCCATAATTTAAAATTTGTTTGCAAAATTTTTAGCAATTTTGGAAACTCATGAATGATTTTTATCAGAATTTAAACTTTATCCAATCCCAAGTTACGAAAATTGAGCCAATATTTCAATGCGGTAGAATGCTCCACTGTAACGTGAACGGCCATAGTTCGATTCCTGGTCAATGCATTCTTTTTTTATTTTTAAATAATATAAATAGTTTTACTAAAGTCTACTGTTTTAAATTGTTTCAATTAATGCGGCAGTTGTAAACTTTGGTGGAATCAATGCATGTTTGCTCAAAATTTTGTTTTTTTATAATTATTTTTATTCAAAACTACAGTTAATTTTTTCAATTAATTTTATGCAAAACTACAATTTTGTGATCTGAGTCTTTGTTGTCCACGGTAATTATTGGATAAATGAACTGTGCAAAAATCGAAATATTCCGTTGATAGCAATGTAACTGAAGCAAATAATTTTCACAAATAATCGCTTCTACGTAATTAGCAATGAATTCATGAAATCCCATTAAAAGTTGCAAATTTAATGCACGATAAG
>JAQGAO010004365.1:0-15271 GCA_034697705.1 Ommatoiulus sabulosus
TAGGAGTCAGCGGGCCATTCCAAAATTGCCCTTTTCCCGTCTTTCGCAAGCCATCTTCTATTTAGCCGTCTTCCTTTAAATTGCTTTGAATTGCTTTTTGAAAGTTATAAGTAACCTAACGCTACGGGGCTCCGAATAACCGTCCGAATAACTCGAAAATTTCCGAGTTTCGTAAGATTAAAAGATCTATAAAGCTTGTAAAGCTGGATTATCAGCTAATTAAGTTCTGTTATGTTCATTTAAATTTCATTATCATATGATGCAATTATAGCCTATTTACTGAGTTATTTCTTCCTCAGCAAAAAGAGCATATACATTTCAATGTATAAAATAATATATGGCCATTTTGTCATTATCTTCGACAAATATCTTAGTGATATAGGACTAATATATTATTCAAAACGTGTTATACGCTCTTTTACTATATACCAGAGTTTGATCGAAGGACACCAAAGTAATGAAACACAATGGAAACATTTCAAATAATACGAATAGTCAAGTCATAAGAGACGTCAATATTTTAAACCAACATCACAAACCCACGCTCATTGCATTTCACGTCTCTTAAATTTCATTTAATACCTATATAACAACATATTTGCATGCGATTAGGCGATGCAATAATCTTCCTAAAAATAGTTCAGATTTGTCGCAAATTTGCATTGATGGATTTCTAAAAATTTTACCAGTATCGATTATAGTCAATTTTGCAAAATGTTTCTATGTTGCTATTTTTAGAAATTCTTTGTATTGTTTAAATAAATATTAATCACATCCTCCACCCCAGAAAAAGTTTACCTATGTCTCAGGTGTGTGGGGGGAAGGCGCAAATTTCATGTCTTGCCTAGGGTGCATGGTTCCCTTGGGACGGCGCTGTTAACTGATTTCCAGTTATGGAAACAAAGTTTCGTTAAAGTTTCCTTAGTGAATAAGCTACCTAGCTTACATGTAAGTCTTAAAAAATACATTATATTTTTCCGTTAATTTGCAAAAATAAAAAATCAGAAGAACAGAAGAAAACTCTCAAAGGTTCAAGAACCGAACTGGAGTATGGTAACTTTTTAATTTATATTAGTATTACAAATTCATAATTATAGAGCTAGTCCACACTGTTACAGGAACTTTTGTGGGAACAAAGAGTAATTGTTTCTTGCTAATTGCTGCCAGTTGTTTTCATAAATTGTTACTTATGTTGTTTACATAAGGTGTTTCCCGAAGCAACTGGCTATAAGTTCCCCTTTGTTTCCTCCCGTGTGGAAGTAACTTAAGACAATGGAAAAAAGAACATATATATGATGTAAAAACAATTGTTTTTTACGAGAAGAAGTTGCATTTACATTTTTGTTTATGAGATTATTTTAACTTACTCAGTTTACTTATTGTAAATAATCACAGAAATCATTGAAAACATTGCAGTTAAAATGGGAAGTTTTGTTCTAAAAATTACAAAAAATTATTTGTGGTATTCTATAATGACTGGTAAATCGTGTACTGTACATGTAGTAGCTAACCATATGATATTCTGCAGCAAAATACCCCATTTTGAAATTTATGATGAATATGGAAGCGGGCAACGCAAATTTTACAAAAATGTCACTATACACTCAATTGTGTCCAATTTTTTGGGAAGATCGTACGAATAGAATGATATGATTGGAAATTTGCACATCAGTTGTTTTTGGTTCAGCTGTATCGGTTACTAAGCGATGCAGTTCGAGATTAGAGTCATCAAAAGTTTATCAACATTCAAACAAAAGCTATTTCTACGTCTCTCGACTTACAGGTAACTTTAGAAAAGTGCTAATTGACACGTTTTATTTGGGATTTCAAGATCATGACGAACACCATAGTGCAGTTTTAGCTGGCATTTCGGTTGGGATTCCGACGTGAATAAGTCAACATTGGCTTACATTTGGATTTAATTATACCAAGAACGTGAAAGGGTAAGACAACCTTGATTTGATTCATCTTAATTAAGAAATTAAGACAACAAACCGTCATACAGACGAACAGTAGCTTTGAAAATGAAGACAGTGCAGGGATGCAATTAATGGGATGCAACATCCCATATATACAGTACAATTATAGAAACTTCCTAATTAACTCCTCAAATACGTGATAAGTGCAGTAACGAGCTCGTTGGCCTACTAGCTTTGAGGGGGAATATACACTAATGTCTAAAAGCTAAGCATAGCTGCATAATTATATAATATGCACAAGTATGAGGGATGCTCATTAAGTTTTCGCAATTATAACGAACTATTTTAAAAAATTGTTTTGGGCTATTCAATAACGACTGGCAAATCATATACACTGTACATGCGCATGCAGAAGCTAAACATATGGTATTCTGTAGAAAAATGTCTAATTTTTCAATTTATAAGTAATGTGCAGCGGGCAACGTAAATGTAACAATAATGTCATTCATGCACGTTATATAACTACACTCGATTGTTTCCTATTTTTTGGATACAAAAAATGGCTGTATGGATTTTAATAAAATTTGGTAGAGAAATACACGTGAACTACCTTCGTGAATTTTGTTTCATCACACTCCATTCTAGATCAAAACGACATCGGTTTTAAAAGTAGGCCTACACGTCAGGATACGCGAGAAAAACAATCGGATTGCCCGAAAAACGTATTTTATCAACAACTGCAAAGTAGGTCAAGTCGATCTTGACAAGCATTACTGAAGGTCTTGATAAGATTTCGATCAGTACACGCGTTCATTGGTATCGGGAATTACATAAGTTTGTTACATGTATTTGCGTTCAAAAGTACAGCACAAAGAATCCGTATACGTAAGAAATGATAAATGTTGTCTGAATTGCTCTCAATATACCAGTCATGTGTACACCTGTACATTGTTTAATACGCAATTTTTAATTAGTTAATGAAATGCGTGTAGGTAAAAGGTTGGTGTGAGAAAGTATACGGTCGTTGGTTTATGCTGTATTCATAAAGAACCAATTGGAGAAAAAGATAAAAACGATCATTGATCGCTCATGCGCAGATAAAATTGCCATACGTCATTTCTACTTTTTGGCTGTAGAAAACGAAATAGTAGAGAGCTATACTTCTTTGTAATAAATCGCATTCATTGTATAATCCATATGGAAAAATAAAGTGATATCGGAAAAAGTCAGTCCGAACCTCTAAAATCTAAATAATACAAGCGAGAAAAGCAGTGACGTTTTCAAGATGGCGTTAACGACCGTTTTTATCTTCAATTGGTTCATTGTGAATACAGGATTAGGTAACCAAAACTTTAATTCACAAAACATAACTCAGGGTACGTCATGGTCCCATAATTGCAATGGCAATTGAAATCAGATTCAATGTTCAAAATGGAACATGTCGTTACAATTTAGAAAGTAAAATTTCAGCCGTTGCAGCAAGCAAACGTTGCATCATCAAACACTACTTTTAACTTTTTTAAAAACAAATATCATTGTAAACATATGTAAATACATACAAAGACTACGATTAAATATTTGTATGCTTTAAACACAGAGCACGTACATTATTTTGATAAGGTCAAAGTTTAGCGAATTTTTTTAAATTCATCACTTACTGTATATCGATCAAAATCGCTGGAACCAACGAGATCGAATTAAGCGATCTCCAATTAATTTGGAATTACAGGCACCTTAAAATTAGATTCGTACACTGCAATGACAATATTGTGCTTCATATTATGCACATAGGGTTTAAGCACATGCAGGCTTAAATAAAACCCACGAGTGGTTCATCCTAAAGGTAGGAACACACCTAGGTAACAAACTGAAACTTGGTTTCTGAAATTGTAACTGGAAATTCCCTTATGCAGATTTCGTCCGCATACCATCATCACGTGACATTTCCATCAATTCCATTGGCGAAAACGACCGGAGGAGGCACGTGCGTTTAATTGTTGATTCGATGAAAAGAACACGTGATAATGCATATACAGTAAGGTCCATTCGGAAAGCCTGTTAACGCCACGGTTCGGAAACTTGCATTCTATAGCTTCGGAAACCAAGTTTCAGTTTAAGTTTCCTCGATGTGTTCCTATCTTAAGGAATTTGTTGTAAAAAAACCCGTCCTTGAAAGTACCTGGACAAAAGATTCAAGGTCATGGTTTAGGCTACTTAAGGAACGGTTTTGATCCAGCGATAGAGCCATTGTCCCACATTATAACAACACCATAATTCACACAGATTACTATTGTTTGACTTAATTCCTCATACATTTAACCTATAGTTACCCAAGCAAACAACGAGGTTTATTCAAGTCTGCATAAAGCCAAAAATCGATTTGCTAACTCCACCAATAACACTTCAGGTGTCGCATTGGCAGACACCCAAAATTATTACTGCAGGTAGAATTTCGTTATCAATAACCAACTAAAAACAACATTCAAAACAGAATTATACATAATTCGTGCCGGATGACGCAACTTTGCCTTTGAATTGTAGTCGAGCAGAGTAATAGAAACAACCCTATTTTTCAATGATTTCCCAGTTTATCATTGTACGAACTGTCAAGCCATGTTCGTACCTGTTCGGGATAATAAAACAATACAAAAATTGCAAAAATCTATTTACTGTGTTTTTCACAAAGGAATCAGGAAACGGGCTAATTCAGATTTTCGAATAGGGAGATATCCCAGCTGTCAAACTAAAAAAATGAATTTCATATGCATGTAATTCCCATTGTTGAGTCAGGAATATATATAAACAGTGGGAGAGAGCCACATGAACATCATTCTCGTGCAAAACAACCGATTAACCATTAAATTCATTTTTGGGAGCGTTTAACGAAAGTATAAAACATGAAATTGGCACTCAGTTTGACAATTTTTATTTTTCTGAGCCTGTTGGCCATCAGTTTTGCGGTGAGTATCACTTTACACAGCTAATTTGCAATGTTCGTGCCGTAAAAATGCCCTAAAAGTAAGAAATTATAAAGCAATGATTTATAATGTTTGATTTTTGTCTAAAAATGGCATAATAAACGTGTGATACATATAACACACGCAATGTTAAAATTTGTTGAACATCATTTCAAGAAACGATTATTAGTTCAAAACATTTTATTTTTGGAGTACAACAAAGGTTTTTTATAAAATTTAAAATTCTCCCCCTTTGTATTTGGATTTTTTCAGACTTTAATTAACATATTAAAAAAAGAAAATTTTAAACAGAACTTTTCGGCAGCAGAAAAATAGTAATACTAAGAGTAAATATTTCGAAACCCTTCAAATGTGGCACAACTCAACATTTAAAACATTTGAAAAAAACATGTTTTAATGCATGATCAAATAAAGTGGTAATACTGTTATTTAGCGAAACTATATTAACCTCAGATGTCGTTTATACTGAAGATAAGAGTTAATTTCCCTTCACTTAATACTGTTAAGACATGGACAATTTTTGAGTTGTGTCACATTTGAAGCTGCTTGAGAAATCTTGAATTGAGAGGGTACAGTATACTACCCTGTACATGAATCTACATGTACTTTGAAACTATTGGAAAGTTTGTTGAATAACCTGACGGAATTAGTTTCATGTTAATATCTTATTATTCGAAATTTAAAGCATTACGGGTATATTGCTAATCACCCTTTTAATATTCTTTTTAAAATGAATGGATGTTCAAAAAAAATGTAACATTGCCAGTATGGATGTGTGGATCATCTTTTTCAGATGAATTGCAGAAAACGTCCTACCACATTATTTTCAACACCCTAGTCATGTGACCATGGCAACAAATAATTTCGCAAAATTTCTCAAAATGTTGTCAATTTTTGTCACAACCATACTTGGTGAAAAATTCATATAAATACAGTGATAAAGTGATGTAGATCATACATTCTAAAATCATCTCGAGGTTTTCCGGAAATAATTTCGTTCATTTTGCCGAAACTCGACGAAATAAACCTGCTTGGAGATGCACTGTTCAGTGTCCTACAAATTTTACATTGATTTGGGAAATTTTCTTCAAAGTTAAAAAAATTATTCCCTCAATGTACAATAGCACCATGCCACAATTCTGTTTCAGTTATTAACCTGGAAATCATTTCAGCTTCCGGCCACAGACATCGCAATTGTGCAAGATCCTTCAGGAGCAGTTACGGCTGCAAGATTCCCTGATGCAGATTCGGATTCGGACTCAGGTTCAGATTCCCTTTCGGACTCCGATTCAGAATCCGATGAAGATGATGCAGTGATGGTTCCTGAAGGGATATTGGTGCAAGGTGTCCCCAACGCCCCACAGAGGAAAAAGCGGTGCAATAGACGTGGTTCAACCACGGCTGCCACAACAGCAGCAACAACTACAGCTTAAAGCCAATGATTGAGAAAGCTGTCTTAAACACAATGGAGCGTCCTATACACACAACCTACCCTGCACAATGCGTAGTTCCTTAAAATGTATATCGTATAATTGATCGGAATAAAGTAGAATTACACACACAGTATGTTTACTTTTATCATTCCTCCTTTGAGAGCATAGTTGATTTTGTAGCCTATAAACGATACATGTAGATACTGGAGACTCACAAATTCCAGGAATTTTAACGAGAAGAAGCGGGATAACTGTTGTATGGCAATTAGTTACTAGATTTTCCAAGTAGTATTTTTTGTGAATTAATGTGCATCTCTTCGACTAGCTGAGGGCATCTTATAAGTTCTCCATTTTTTTAGGTTTTTATACAGTTAATAGGCGATACAAATTTACATCTAATTATGCATAAATCAGTGCAAGACAGCAATAGGAAGCAGGTTATACATGTACTTACAGGCGCAATTATGACAACATTATAATAATATTTATATGAAATTATGATTTTTAAAGAGTTAAAACCAATAATAACGATTAAAGGGAAGTTGATGGTAGTACGGCATAGCGCCGATGTTCGTAGTGATTGCCATCTTCTTGTGTCGATTGCATTAAATTACGATTCTTGTACCAAAGGAATGCTTTGGCTTAAGCCAGTAGTTAATCCCCTACCTGTAATACGCATCACCAGATTAATTTGAATACATTGGTAAATTCTGTATATTATTAATGCCAAAAAATCGGAAATTCGCCAGTGAAATAAATGTACATGTAAATAATAAATCAAAAAAAAGATTTCTTTTCAAAGTATAAATGTGGGAAGTTTAGGGTAAATTTGTTGCGTTCGATGTAGGGGGCCAATAGAAAAAGCAGTCAGCAGCTTCATTCCACAAGACAACCGCAATAGTCAGGGATTCAACAAAACTTGATGGTGCATCTAGTAGTAGAGACGAGCTGCTTGCAGTCATAGGAGTGCTCCATGAGCAGGGTGGTATGGGTTCGCAGATCACTCACTATCTTATCCGAGCAACTGCGAGATTCAAAATAAACAAGTGCTCCGGGAACATTTCATGTTTCACCACAATCAGGGCTTGGAGATGTGCTTAGAGTTCTGCAGTGCATATGGAAAATTGCTTGAGCAGGTAGTGAAAGATGGTAAAGGCACCGCAGAAAACATTACTGTAGCTGCAACACCTGAAGGATACTTGCACCCATCATTGAGAAAAACCGAGGGTGTTACAGGCAAGAGTTGACCAAACACAAATGTGCAGTTTCATCAAAGTTAACACCAAAGGGATCTGCTATGGTTTTCATACGATGGTTTACAAAAGCCGAAAAAGTGCTACAACATTTGCATGCTGCCACGCATGCATCTTTGTCAAATCAATTTTGCCTATTCATTACATTTCACTTGTAATATGGATGTTATGTAAATGTTACAACATTCTAATATTTTTTTATTTAAACGATGCATAAATTTCATTCTTTTAATTGTGGACTGACTCAATTTACTATATCCCCACATTTTACCACAATTTCTATTAAATGTTTTTATCAAAACACAGAAAATGCACATGAATACTAACTAAAGGATGGAAACATATGATTCACGTTTCCATGAATAATATGGAAAGTTCACTCAGTTCCATTTATTTGATTATTTCGTTTTTGAGGCCACGAAGAAAAATAAGCGATTATGATTGGATGGATAGTAAGTTTGCACTCCTACCGAATGAGGCCTTCCTTCTTAGCTTAAAATGGTTGCCATCCAGAAATGATGCCACGTAATTTTCTAAGTTTTTTAGACCCCCACCCCCTATGTCACAACTTGTCTCAAATTTCCCGTACACCCCCACTCCTCAAAATAATGATGTCACGTTACGTTTCGATCGGCATTTAGTACACCACTAAAATAATAAGTTTATATTTAATACGAAAATTTAATGTGCTGAAACATGCATGTATATTCAGTATAAGAACAATTGTAAAATGAAACGAAATTAAGAATTACAGGGTACGTTCCCCAGAAATTTCATTTTCAACTTTCCTGACTTTTCCAGGTTTTACAAAAACTTTCCTAATCAATGGCAATGTCAAAAAATGACTTAGGCTATTTTTCAAAATCGACACAGGGACATATTTTGCAAAATGTTCCAATGACAATTTTAAAAAAATTTTGTGACATTTTTTTAAAAATTTGACAATTTTGTATTCGGAAAATGTTGAAAATTTGTCCTCGGAAAACGTGGGAATTTGCAATTTTGTCCTCGGAAAACGTGGCAAATTTTGAAATTTTGTCCTCAGAAAACGTGGAAAATGTTGCGAAAAACCTTGAGAATTTTTCAAATTTGTCCTAGGAAAACGTGGGAAATTTTGCAATTTTGTCCCTCGGTAAACGTGGCAATTTTGTCCCCGGAAAACGTGGAAAATTTTGCAATTTTCTCCTCGTAAAACGGAAAATTTTCCGAATTTCTACTCGGAAAATGGCCTTTGAGCTAACAATGTAGAAGCATTTCCCTGACTTTTTCAAAATAAGCCATTCTTCCCTGACTTTCCCAGACATTTTCAAGTTTCCTGACTTTTCCAGGTTTTCGAGGTCTGGGGGTACTCTGGACATGTATTCTGCCCAGTCATAATTTTATTAAATGTTATGTTTACCTTTTAGTATTAAATGAGCATTTTAAAATAACTACATGGAACACTCGATAAACCTTGTATATGAAAGGTGGACTGAATTATCATTGGCGGGTATAAAAACGAGATATCACACTGACAATCTACCCCCGCAACCCCTATTGTCACGAATTGTCACAAATTCAGCATACTTCCCCCACCCCCACCCCCTAAATGCATTACGTCATTACTGGATGGCCCCTTCAACGGGGCCATCCATATTGTTGTAGGCTTATATTAAAAGTTTCATAATGACGAATCCACCATAAAAACGATTGTAAGCTTGACTACCGTTTGTGCCCTGGACAAGTATGGAAGTTCCGCATTGTTGAAAGCACATGTGTCAAATAATGAAAACATTAACAATGTGCGGGGGATAGATTCAAATATGGACGACTATCAACTAGTTTAGCAGTAGTTTTCTGACAAAGTATACATCTTGGTTCAGTCTCTCTTCGCTAGATACTATAGGGAACTACAAACGTTCAATAAAGTAAGTGAAATAGTTGAAAATTCATCTAAAAAAATTCTTCTGGATCTAACATACTTTCCAGATATCGCACAAAAACTCAGGAATGTAGTGCATGTTAAATTTGTATAGACACGAAACTGTATATCAACATTAACTGAATATTTAACAGCTTGTGAATAGTTTTGGAAGTCCTTTTCAGAGTGTTAACATAAGGATGAAAAACTATTGCATATTTTTACTTAAGAATAAAAACCGAATCCACAATTTTACTTACTGGTAAGAATGGACATTATTCCGAGTTACATCCTTGTGAGCCTGCATCACGTGATCTTTTCATGGAATCAACAACTACTGGTAAAGAGCATACTCCCGGGTCATTTTGGAGAATGGGATGAATGAAATGTCCTGTAATAATGGCATGCTGAGCGTCTATTTAGGGTAGACATTCAATTATTTCTTATTTGAACTTCATCTTCTATCATCAAGTGGTTGGAATTGATCCGGGTCGTGGACAACGGGGCCTAAGCATGTGGCAATACACCAAAAACAAATTTAAAAATCAAAAAAGAAAAAACTTACCACTGCGGCAACATAAATTCATCCCTCCTTCATCGATTTGCACACTGAAACTTTTTTCAGCTCAGTCACTTAGGTCCAGGTCAGATGGGCAACAACAGCAGCCCTTGTGATATTCCTCAACCAGTAATGAGTATTCCTCAATAAAGTGACCCTCACAAAAGTAGAAACCCTCCTAGACAATTTAATAAGAAATGAGGAAATAGGTTGATAAAAGGCCTTAACCTTTTCGGACACTGTTTCCCTTCCATGCACTGAAATTAACACTTACTTCATGGTTGCATGCCCACATGGGCACGTGCACGCATTTTGACATGGGTACCATATGGCATGTGAACTGAAAAAAGTTTCAGTGGATGGAATGGATGACTCGAAATTAAAGTTAAACCCTGTTTGCAAATGTATGTAGGAGGGATGAATTTTTGTTGCCGCAGTACGTGGTAGTAAGTTTGTTGCTATTTGCTTGTTTCCTATTTGGATTTTTAAACTTTGTTTTGTTTTGCCGTATTGTAACATGCTTAGTTTTGGCAGTATGAGTAATATCATATTGCCAGGGGTAAATATGTATTGTTAATTTCATTATTTTGGCCTTATATGTATTGTTAATTTCATTATTTTGGCCTTATATGTATTGTTAATTTAATTATTTTGGCCTTATTAATAAACACCTGATGAAGACGTATGATGCGTCGAAACGTTGTGTTTTGTAAATAAATATTTTTATGGTTGCGGTATATTACGACATTTAATTGTTTGTACAGGAGTAAATTAATGTTACTTGCAGTGTTTGGTCTTTTTTAGTTTGTATTAAAATTATCCTTACATGCATATATCACATTTATCAGCACCTTAAAATGTATAGGATTTCAGCATACTGTATATCTGAATGAAAATTTTAATTCTCATCCAATGATCCAATGATGTCAGGTTGTCAACTGGAGAGATCATAATTTTACAACTAATTAATAGTCAGCTAATTTATGTTTGTTTCTTTCTTCTAGAAAATAAAAATCCACTATGAAACTGACATCTGAGGTGGCGCCATTATTACAATGGATGCTAATAGCGGTGGTGGTTTGCCAAACCAAATTGATAAATGGGCACGTCAATGCGTTCACTTCGGTGGAGTACATCAAAAATATAATGCGAACGGACAACAAAGTGGCTCAACTGTTCCGACACAACCTGAACGAGTTATTTGAAAACAAGGCGGACGGAATAGAGTAAGTAAGATTGAGATGTTCGTATTTGGAAGGAGCAAAAGTTATCCAAGAGATCTGCCAGCTTTAACTTAAATTGGTTAATAGTTCAAGTTACTATAAATTCACACTGAATGATCATGCAACAGCGTCCCCTCGTGTCGTATTTAAAATAGGCCTACATGGAATGCTATTCACAAACACTGTGTTTAATGATATCAAATTCCTGTATGGGTTTCCTAGCATTCAAGCAATTCTACAAACTTCGAATACATATTTTTGATTTTTAGAATGGTCTGCAAATGTGATTTTAAAATCTGAGAATATGTCATTCAATAAAGTCGTAATTTCGTCACTAATCATAGATTGCGATGCCGGATTGTCACCAGTCGAAAATACTGTACAATGTTCGACTTTTTGTTTATTTTGGACAATGCAGATTCTTTTTCCGTTTATTAAAAAAAAAAAAAAAAAAAAAAAAAAAAAACCACTGTTTTATAAAAACCAATTTTAAATTCAGATAAAACACTGTTAAACAACTGGAAATGTTTCCAACTGCTTAACATATTGACTTTGTCTGCAAACATTAGTCTGAATTTAAGAAGAAAATGTTTTACGGTGTAGAGTTTCGCGTATTTACATGTATTATTTTATAACAACTGAACTTATGGTTCCATAACCAATAGGTACCGGGTATACTGTATGCATTATGCAGGTAATGCTCCTTTCGGTTGATGATTACTGTAAATTTGTCAGGGGTAGAAATTCCGCATGGACATTTCATTCCATTCAATTCCGCACTGTATATTTAAAAAAAAAGAAGTCCCAAATGATAATCTTTTTAAATTGCTAATTATTACTTTAATTTAAGCAGTATACAGTAAAACCTCGATTTTATGACCTAATTGTGACCAGAGGTGTGTCATATAATCGAAATGTTCAGATAATCGAGGTTGAAATTCAAAACAATAGAAAACCAATTTAAAAAAATAGGAAACAAGTCAATTAAGTATTCAAAGTTATTTTATCACATTACATGTACATGCATATCACTTTTATTGGGCAGGTTTGAAAAAATCATGAATCTTCTTCTGTTTCACCATCTTAATTTTTTTTTGTCAAAGCTAAATCCCTTATTTTTTTTAGTTGAAATAGCTGAACTACTGCTACGAGCAGGCCTCAAACGAGATACCTACATGTATATGTATTTAATTTTTACCAAGGTTGAGGCCTGCGCCAGCCAAAAAACGCACGGTGTTGTCGGCAGAAGCCTCGTGCTGATGAATTCATATAATAGAGGTTCATACAAGAGAGGTTTTACTGTACTATAATTTACGCGAATATTTTAAAAGAAACGACGATGGTAACCCGGTGTATATAGTACAATAAAATTTCGTTCGAGCATTAATAGCGCGTCATCATTTTTAATATGTGACATTAAGCGTATTTAACACGAATACCCGTACGTGTTTCTTCAGTGATTTTCTGGGTTTAAGCTTCACGAAATTCAATTTTGCAATGATGTTGGGGTCCACACTAATGCGGTGGCAACTACCGAATAATTTGGGTTGATGGATTACACCCCCACCCTCCCTACCATATGGTATTCATTTACTGATAGTAGGATACTGCGTTGAATTGAATTGAAATATTTTTGATTTTTCACTTTACAAGTAAAGAGTTTGGTTGAAATTACTTTAAACAAACGTAATAGGTCAATTACTAAAAATGTCAATGTTTCATATCAGCAAGTAAAGTACATTATTTTCCGGGTTTTTTGCCAAATCCACGATTTGAAGCACCTGACGTCGTTACTTAATGAGTTTTTGAAGACTTGAAGTCATCGAGATGTTATCATCCCATGCCGGGGCCATGCACTAACACTTCGGCAATGGACTGAGGCCAAGACCATAATAGCATTTTCACTATTATGCGTACAATAATTCCATAAACTTAAAATTACTGTTTCAAACAGATGTTAAATTTAGTGGCAAACTTTGGTGTAAGTACTCAACCTTCAACGAAGATGATACCGAGTTTTTATCGAAGGCTTGTGTAGCATGGTAATTAAGGGCTGGGGGCACCAACAGAGGTTAAGAATAACCTAGGGTTAATTGGTGCAACACAAACATCTAACCCGAAGGTTAACCTGGAGTCAAATTTTAACCTAAGTTGGTGCAAATGGTGCAAATTTGCGTATTATAATATTCTAGCCTACTTAAGTTGATATTGGCATCACTGTCAATATGAACGACAAGTTTGACGAAATTTCTCAAAAATGACGAAATGCTAATCAGTTGAGCTAAGCTGAATATGTGTGTTAGAGTATATCAACTAGAGAAGTTACAAAAACCACGTGCTACAGTAAGGAACAGCATCTAGAAGATATTGTTCATAGTAGGGATGGCCATCTCCGTAAGTAACCCGAAGCCGACTTCCGGTTTCATCGAACACCGACTGCAGTAGTGCAGGGTCCACTTCGAGGCTCATGGCGAGGATGAGGGTCCGCCGGAACAGTTGAGTGACACGTGGGTCGAAAATGTGGAACAAGATGCTGTTAGAGTTACAAAGGGCATATGAATCGTTAGTAGAACCACAGTATACGTATACTGTGGTAGAACTTTCCAAGTTAATTTGTTTTGTCCTAAGCTCTGCCAAGGTACTATTCATAGCCCTTTGTTTAAATTATTTAACTGTTTGTCGTTGGAACTTGGATTTTAGGTTCTCTTTGATCTTAGTTGACATTATATGAATGATAAGCCGACTTTGCACGTTCATTACTGATATCATCAACTTTATGAGAGTGAAATTAGTAATGATCGTTTAAGAACTTTAGGGCGATGAAATTGGGAATCTTAAACGGTAATTATAAAATTCCATCGATCGTGTAAAGTTAAAAGGTAATGAAAGGATAATGACGCAAACTTTTTGTTTTGGAGGTTATCTCGGTACATTTGGTGACATTATTACTGAAGGTGAAGAGGAACCTTTAGGCCATTGTTTCTCAACCTTTTCACCCATGCAGACCGGTGAAAATAGGAAAATTATTTCGTAGACCTCTAAGATAAAAATACAAATCATTATCCGGGTTCCTTCAGTAATTTCCTATTCAACTTTCCTTACTTTTCCAGAGTTTTAACCAAATGTCTCTGACCGAGAAAATATGCCAATGTTATTCAAGATTTTGCAAATTCGACACAGGAAAACATTAAATATTTTGCCAAATTTAGTAATGGAAATTTGGAACAATTTTACAAAATTGGCCTGAGAAATTTTTGAAAATCATCAAACTTGTCTTCGTAAAATGTTGAAAGTTTTGAAATTTTATCCTCGGAAAAGCCTGGAAGTTCGAAATCTGTCTTCGAATTATCTACAGTACTACTGAAAAGTTGTAAATTTGTGCCTTGATAACGTTGAAAACCATCAAAGTTTGTATTGCTAAAAGTTTTAAAATAATGCAAATTTGTACTCGCAAAACGTGAAAAAATTTACAAGGTGGAACACGGAAACTGTTGAAAATGTTGCAATACACAGTTTGCCACTTCGCCCCGAGCTAACCACGTACAATAAGAAGCATTAATTTTGGATTGTGACAACGTTAATATGTAGAATTTCCCTGACTTTCCCTAAAGAACTAAAGCTAATTAAAGCGTCACCAATTGAACAAGCCTAATTAGTAAACTGATTTAAAGTAAATTACACAACAATTTTACAGTACCTGAACATTGCGCCCAGATCCACCTTGTCCTGATGGATTTCAGGCCAGGAATCCTCAGCATTGTAGTGATGGCTGAACTTTTTAATCTGTTCTAGCTTTTGATGAATCAAGTAATAGTCGATGGCCGCGTCATCAACAGACATGCAAATTGTGCAGAAGCACAAGATCCCGAAGCGCTGTTGAAGATCCATCTGACGTACGTCCCTGTTTTGGTAGAGGTACTCGTGGCAGTTGGTAGGACGTTCGCCAGGCCCGATGGAGGCAATGGCCCTAATTTGGAGCATCCGTCCCTTGTTGATGTAGGCTGCC
>JAQGAO010004366.1:0-15271 GCA_034697705.1 Ommatoiulus sabulosus
ACCAGAGCGTCGTTACAGGCCTTTCAATAGTTCCTTAAAAATCCGCAAGAGGATCTGATTAGCAAAAGGGTCAATTATGAATTATGCATTATATGCCGCTGAGAAAACATTTTCTACCAGCAGATTTTTAAATAGCTAATTTGGCATTTCATGTTTATTACCTAAAAATGTTTTATGGATTATTTGTGGATTTTTTTTTTCAATTCAAGGAGGTTAACACACTATTAAAAGGGTCATTAAGAAATCCACGTTTCTGTTGCATGATTTGATATCACACTCGATAATATATAAGATGTACAGTAAATACTCTGCACTTTATAATTGTTTAAGAAATTAATACTGATTTATGGATTTTAACCACAACCGATTTCCAATATGGCTGCTAGTTCATTCAAATTGGTATCATTTCATACCTGCGGACCAGCATTCATCCAATGCTGTTCACGCCTATCGATGCGAATTTCCCCAGAGATGCAGACTGCTTATTAAATAAGAATGTAAATGTTCGATTGGCAAAGATGTAAAAATGTTAATGAATTATAAGAATAACGATGTAATATTTTTTAATTTCGTTCTGGCTGATTTTCGAAAAAGTCACTCAATGAAAACTTTACTTTTCCTTCAGAATTTCTGAGGTACGGGCACGTTGGCAGCACTGGAAATTTTCGAAATTATTCGAATTCCTGTTTCTTGTAGCTGGTCGGGTTTGAATTGCTATAATGTTAAATAATTTGAAATTGCTTGAAAAAGACAGAAATTACAGCGCTAGTACAGTATGTTCAAAGTGTGGTAATGATGAAAAACCTACATAGCTTCATGTACATGTACAGTATACTAGGTTACAGAACTTTATATTCAGTACTTTGCGTGTTAATATATGCATCAATCAACAAACTGTTTAAGCCTGCAAACCAAAACGATGACCTGCAAGAATAATAGTTTGTCTTCAAACATGTGCGTCGATAATCTTCAATTGTTCCCAACTTCACAAGGCGATTTTTTACTATCATCATGATCAAGCAAGATTTTCTTCAGTTTTTTTTTATGGTAAGCAAACTTAATTTCGCTTTTTACACACCATCTTTTAAAGCTTGAATGTCTCCATGTCTGTAAAGTGAAAATCATCATCTTCAAGCATGTCGTCAGTGCTACATTGTGCGCGTTCACTTAATTATTTAATTCTGCACAATGTTTGTGTTCCCACTTAAGTACATTTTTAAATAATTCATCCGTCACAACGCTGGGATCAAACCAAGGTGTTAATCTACTGAATTTACTTGGTAATATTTTTTTGAAGTGGTTTTATGCGTTTAAGTAGTATTGTATCAAAATATATTAATGTTGATCACTAACGTGGGATTTATTGACATTAATACTGTATATTTTATTGGGAATAAAATTATCACTAGAATGCATAGCCATTGTACAGGTGCTATGTATGTACAATTATGTACAGCCATTATGTATAACTGCAATACTAAAACATGGTAATTTGTCAAGTGAATTGAAGGATACTTACATGTCGATAGAATCAGTTTTTCGCCATAGAGTAGACATTATGGTTCAAAAGTAATGAAAGTGTAATGATGCAACATTTTTGGAGGTAATGTCACTACAGTTGATGACGTGATTACTGGACGTGTAACATTCCCCCTTTTTTTATTTGCGCTTACATCATGTCCTTCACAAATAAAATGCTGTACAAAGCGGCGTGCCATACCACTTGCATTCAAGTTGAATTATTTCCACGTTTACAATTTAAAAAAAAGTTAAAACAGGGAAAAGTAACTATTTTTTGGCACTCTTAGAAAAAGCAGATGAACTACTGTATTTGGTGGAGAAAAATTGCTTCCATCTAAATATTAATTATTTCACTATAATTCTTTAATGAATTCAACAGTTTGAAAGTTATTTTTCATTATACAATAATGCGAATTTTGAGGACTTTGCGTTTTAAATTTAATTTGGAACTACTTTCATGCTTTTACAGAAAAGTGCTATAGCTAAACTCAAACATTTCGAAGATAAGCTTTCGATAAATAGTAAAGTAGCCGACATCTTCAACAAACAAACAAATCGTCGTCATTATTACTACTATTTCTGGTGAACAACATCCGAAATGAAACATTGCACACGATATACCTTTGTTTCAATCATTTTAATGAGAAATTTATAGGAATTAAAAATTCAGCCAATTACCATTATTAATGAGCCATA
This sequence comes from Ommatoiulus sabulosus, assembly GCA_034697705.1. Classification (NCBI taxonomy): domain Eukaryota; kingdom Metazoa; phylum Arthropoda; class Diplopoda; order Julida; family Julidae; genus Ommatoiulus; species Ommatoiulus sabulosus. The sequence continues at coordinate 2,218 of JAQGAO010004366.1, forward strand.
TATATATATAATATATTCACAAGAGACTCATTCTTTATCGAATTAGCATAATTAGCAGAAAAAAAAACTTTCTTACATATGTTGGTCATATCCCGTGAATAATTTCAAATATTATTTTAATATGTACACTCCATAAATCATACAACTCATTGGTAAGATGCAGCTGGTAAGGAACAAGTACGTGTACGTAGGAAGTAGGTCCTGATTGAAAAAAAATAAAACAATAATTGTACCTAAGAATAAAAACTGTCCCATAAACGTAGAGTTGCCATGAATGAATGAAGCTAAAGATATAATAGAAGGATTCCATTGGATTGGTTGAAATGATATAATTAGAAGTGATCTATAGGCACGCATGAAGATATCTAAACACCCCTTGATGTTAGTGGTACTCAAGGGGAATGTAAAGTCAAAGATATGATGGTCCACACAAATCCATTGAAATGACTTGAGTTTGCTAAAGACATGTATATAGTTAGTCGGTTAAATTATTGACATGAATAAACTCATGAACAACTCGGAGTATAGTCTATGAAATGTGGGGGCGCTACTATGCAAATTGCTCAACTTTTGACGTAATATTGAAAACGAATGGCTTATACTTGATAAAATACGAGGCGAGTCTGAGGAAATGCTCACTAGTTTGTTCCAAAACCCTCAAATAATTCAATCCAACCGTATTAAAAGATAATAAGGACATTTCCATTTGCAAAATGCGTGATTTAGGTCAACCTACTTTAGACGATATTTTGATTTTGTTTTTATTAATATGCTTAGGTATTTTAAATGCGAAGGCAAAAAATAACTAGGTTTACTGTTATAAATAGTGCTCAAATGCACTGTGAATTAACTTCGCAGAAAATTAGACAAATTGCTGGTGTAGTTTCCCTTCCCCACATCGTTGAGTAAATCGTACCAAAGTTGTGTTTATGGTAAAGCTTTTAATTATTTTTTGAATTTTAATTTTGACAACATTAATTTGACTTCCATCTGTAACTTTGCAATTGGAAATTAAATAGCTTAGGACGAAATTTAATGAAGATGAAAATAACCATGACCTTAAAATTTGGACATTCATATTAAAGTTAAGCATGCACATTTAATTGTCCAATTCACTTAATGTGCTGGATTAAAAATCAGCACATACTTATTAATCGATATTAAGTTTTTGAACCGTCTTATAACCGTTGTTAAAAATAACATATTGTATGAAAGCAGCTATCCTGTCGAGGTTACCATTTGTGCAACTTTAACCCACAGGAGCAATTCAAACTCAATATAGAAATACCAGGTAATACTGCTTAAATTTGCGTTGAATCACACCAGGTTTTCCTTTACACCTTTTTTTTGGATCGGTTCTGGGTTCTGGTTGAAATGTAAAAATTGCGAATGAACGATGGGTAATTAATAGCTGGTAAATACATGTACGTATAGCCGTAAGTATCAAAGAGCAGAATGTAATCCTCTCAATACATAAATCACAGCCTCTTTAAGGCATTTAAATAAAAACCCCTAAGTCTATAGCTACACACCTGCGCAGTACTAGAAAATGTATTGAATATCGGAAATGGAAAGCTATAATGGGATTTAGGTGACTTAAGAATAGTGGAAGACGGACGGACCTGTAATTTAACCATATTTGTTGACCTTAATTCTGAGAACGATTTTAACACGTCACTCCAAAAGTAAAATCTATACATCGAAGTATCATTTAAAAGTCTAGTTACAGTATGAATAATAAGATGCACTGCCATGACCCATAAAAGTTAACTGAAATGGTCACAGTTTTATTAAAAAAATTCAAAGATCGTGTTGTCATGGACAATCTGCTATTTGCTCTCATGGTCATTGATGGAATTTCCCAATGCAACTTATAGCCTGTTTTCATGAAACAACACATCAAACTCATAAATTGGTGGGGAAATCAGGTGCCTTGAATCACTGAAACTTCTGACTCAAGATAAAATTCTCGGGGAAAAAACAACTTATCGCTGGTCTAAAAATGGACAAACGCATGACAATTATTTATCAGGGTTCCCACACCTGGAAAAGTCAGGAACGATTGACTTATTCTGAAAAAGTCAGGGAAATTTCAACGTATTTATGTTGTCAAAATCCAAAATTTAAGCTTCTACATGTATATGGTTAGCTCAGAGCCCATTTGCAAACTTTAAAAGAAAAATTTCAGTATAAATAAATTGTAGACGTCTCAACAGTTTCCGCGAGGACAAATTTTCAAAATTTTCGACAGATATCTGTGGGCAAATTTTCAAAGTTTTCGAAAGATATCTGAGGGCAAATTTTTTAAATTTTCAACAGATTCTGAGGACAATTTTGCAAAATTCTCAACATTTTCAGAGAACAAATTTTGAAAACTTTTAACAATTTCCGAATACAAATTTGTAAAATTCTCATTCTACGTTAATTTTGAAAAAAAAAATTAAAATTGACATTAGAATATTGACATCGGCATATGTCAATTTGTCGCTGTTCAGGGAAATTGTGTAACCACCTGGAAAAGTCAGGAAGTTAAATATGAAATTTCTGGGGGAACCCTGTGTATCATCTTTGGAATGTTAACAAGAGTCCTAGCTGCTTCAGGACATGACCGAAATGCTAAACCAGCGTGCCCAACCAAGGTTCCGCAGAATATTATCGGCTTCTGACAGATATGGTCGAGTTCAATTATTTAGGGATTTTTTTAAGGAAAAGGGTTGAGAAACAAGGCCTTAAACGATATGCAAAATTGAACTGCCAATTACTGAACTGATGTACATGTAACTCAGTGTGACGTGGCGATTATGAAACGTTTAAAAGATTCAACACGTGTTGCTCAGCTGGCCAGATTTCCCTCTTTAATTAACTCTTGTTTATTGCTTCGTGGAAACTTTCATATTCTCAACTGTAAAAAAAGCTATAAAATTGCTTTATATTTGGCGAACTGCTCAGCACGAGATTGAAGTTATTGCCATGACATTAATTTTTGACGTCACGACCAAGTTTTTAAATTTTTTTTGGATGTGTAACTACTGTATGTTCGCAGACATGGCATGGAATACGTCAAAAATTCTATCATTAAGTTATATATTTTATTGTTAAAAATATTTGGATTATAACGGGCATATTTGGAGTAATTGATTATTCGTTACAATAAGCATTTTTCCCCAATGAAAGTCCATTTATTTGGTAAACAATTTGTAGCAGATTTGCGAAATAAATTCACAGTTTAGTTCAAGCTTCGCAAATTTGCAATAAATTCTTTATCATATAGGCCTTCCATGTAAACTAGCATTCATTGATTTAAAATAACGCTTATTGTGACGTATTACAACACATATACATGTACTGTATGTATAATCCAAATATTACATGTATTGTATTTTTGGACAACTTCCTTGCAAATTTAAATGGATGACTTTAGTTTAAAAATAAATTGTACCTTTATAAAAAAAATTCATTTTGCATTTTAAGCAATTTTACGAACTTCCTGATTTCAGTGAAATGCCTTTGCTACAAGTGATAAATATTCCTTTTGTTTCTGGGGTGAACTGATGTTTGAATATTACACGACACTGCCATTTATTTTTTAGGCTGTTGCTGACTGGTGTCTGGAAAAAAACAATATACACTTCATCCATAAAACTTTTTCGTACGAAAAAGCTTAGTAAAAACTGTAGAATTTGACAGTTAAATTGACAGTAATTCTGAAAAGTTCGTATTAGAACACTGTTTGGCGAAATTCCAGAAGTGCGGTAAATTCCAGGTTGGGCAACTCTGATTTAAATTATGCAGCAATGGTATGAACTTGCATATAGGAAGAACTTCTAATTTGAACAAAGAATGATAATGTGGGTTCATGAAACGCTAATTTTTGCTCCCATTTCCTTGTCTAATTTCAAACTAATGATGAATAACTTCCCCATTGGGCGGGCATTTTTTCGCAGTTTCGCTATCTTAAACATCTCTGTTCTAGAACAGTCAAGTGCTCGGGATCTTAGCTAGAAAATGAAACTGAGAAAACATAACGTTTGGCACTTAGCATAATTTTTAAGAAATAAAATCATGGAAGAATCGAGACTATGTGAAAGTTAGGTCGTAAAGCGTTTCTAATCACACTTGGAAAGGTCAACACGGGGGTTATTTTAAAAAAAAAATCAAAAGAATTGAAATCCTTGTTGCTTACTTCGTAAAAGTTGCAAGTAGTTGTCACAACATCTACGAAAAAAAAGAGCAGTCCGACAACCTCGTTCCTCTAACAATCAGAGAATAACATCCATATACTATACATGATAACGATAAAGGGGACGAAAATGAATTCATGCTGATAAATAAACTACTATAATTCTTAAAAATGGCATGGAATATAGTACAATGAAACTGTAAACTTATGTATTGGAAAAAGATTGACACGTTCAACGCGTCTACATTTTCAGTTCCGTTCCAGCTGCATCCTAACCTATATGCTCATGATCAGTTTGTTATTTAATAAAAATTGCTGCCTACTTCATTTTCTCACTCAGTTATTTTTGTATCTTAGTAGAAAAAACAACTTCTTTGGAGAAATTTATGGCATGGAAATAAACGAAAAATCAATGCTAGCTTTCCGAAGTACCTTACTACGATCTTAGAAAAGAAATGAAAAGAAGAACGTCTAATGTCTTGATTTACTTTGTTTCTAATGAATTAGTTGTCGTTAATGCTTTTAATTGTTCATAGCAATTCAATCGAATTGGATAATGAGGCTTTAAATAGAGAGATCATGGTTCAATCGTATCGCGCCGTTGTGCAACTTCCTGTCCGGGAGCTGCGCATGCGCGAGCGTGCCACTTCGCTGCTACAAAACTGCGGATACGATTTTTGGCATGTACCGAAACGATTGATTTCAGGATGAATTTTTCGTTTAGTGTAAAATCAATAATCTAGCAATTTACAGTGTTTTATTTAACAATTGGAGATGGAAGTTTGAAAACCTATCCTGTACACATGTATAATGAGCAGGTTTCTCTCGCATTTTGGTCAGTAAAACAGTTTTGTCTGTTTCGTTTCTTGAAGGTACCATATAGTGAAACTGAATCAGTGTTGAGCAGAAGATAGAAGATGGTCAGAGGGGGGGGATGTGTCTGTGGTTTTACTTGAAATTGGAAATGAAGTTTTGAACTAAGCACCCTACTTATAAATAGAGAATGGGTTGAGAAATTGTTCAATAGTACACGTTATAAATAGTTATTTTCGCAACGAATTTAAGTTTCGAAGAGCTTTTGTTTCAACAAAAATGAGAAATATGCTCCTGTGCCCGTGACGACCGCTGTGCATTATTATTATTTTTTTTTTGCAATTCAACGGCGTTCGTAAAGGGCATTTTTATAATATTTGCCATTTTCAAATGATCTCTACTATATTATGTTTAAAAAATAGAATTGTGAGTGTGGTCACTACGTGAGAACATATTGAAAGCTAGTCTTTACACGTTGCCTCCATCATGCAGTGATGACGGAAATGAATAATTAAAATAAAGTTATCTCCTAATTCATTCCAACATAACTCCAAAAATAATTTTAGAGCTTACTTAATGATTTATATGCGAGTTTCTGTCTATGCAAATGTTTTCATAGAACCACTGTTTTATGTCGATGGAGTTATTAACCAAACCAAATTTATGGCGATGGGGTTAGCGAAACCAAATGTATGTAAAAATAACGTAAAAAGTTAAAAGCAGGTCGATGGTTAACGGAAAGTTAAGTTAATTTGTGCAGCTTTGTTGTAAATATCGCAGAAAATGAAATAACAACGTTGCATGCATGCCTCTAGTCCGTTAATATGATGCTTCGCAGAATTTTTTAGAAATCTTACAAAGAAAACAGACATTTCTATTTGGCCTACTTCAAGCGGGCCTCATCTTTGCAAAACTTATGTTGGATTCGTATACTTGTACATTATATTGGATTTTTTTTTTACATTTTGTGTCAATGAATATGACGAGTCGATATTGCAATTTGGCATAGAATGTTTCGGGAAGTTGAAGTATGTTCGTTTTCGATCCCTAATGGTGGATTGGACCTTGCAGCTCCATGCATCCCCTGATATTATAAAGCCTACGCATTGTTAATTAAAACACTGTACAATTATACTTTTTTTTCCGCTTTTCGCGACACCTGCCGGTCGGCTGAGTTAAATCTCCTTGCTATCAGGCTTATGCGTGTTTAAAATGAATTTTCCATAAAAATGCACAGAAACAGTGTTTAGGCATCGAAACAAGCGAGGGGAATTGTAAAAGTTGGAAGAATGTTATCATCGATATTCACTAATAGGGCGATAAAAGCAACGCAATTTCACAGGTTTTCTGACTGAAAAAGTTCCTAACGATAGAATATACTTTGGTTTGCGATGTCATTAATTCAGTGAAAATCGTCGAGTGGCTTTTCTCTATTCTCTGGTTGGGATTTTGTGTTTTTTTTTTGTTTTTTTTTTCTGGATCCACGCATGCGTCGACCGACGTTTGGGCAAGGGAATTAGAAAAAGAGAGTTGAGGAGCATGGACACTGCATATTATTTTTTTATCCTCGTAGCATCCCGAATGACCGTTGCAGCAATGCAGCAATCCCATGAACGTAGCACGTAGGTGTGGTCAAGGAAGAATGGTTATGTTAATACTGGTCATTCACCAGCCTGCTAGGGCCGAAGCAATTCACACACAAACACACACACACACACTCACCCCGAAGAGGCGTAGTCTATACGTGCATCCCCGTTGACCGACCGGACCTCGAGTGACCGGGCCTATCCGCATGTGCAATATGCACATATTTGTAGGGAGGTGCAATTGGTGTATCCGAATTAGCATCATCACATTGTGGAGGATGTAGGAATCAATTTGCATCACTTTTAGGCACATTCCGATTGAGATGGAGCTAACCGAAACTATCCAAACTTAACATGGAACCACGCCGCGACATCCCGCTAGGAAGATTCACCAAAGACGTTGGGCCGAACAGTTTGTACCAACCTATCACGATGTTGGACAAATCCAAATCGTCCAACAAGATCTGAGCAACACCCATGAATACTTTCTTGCCCTCCAACCGACCGTAATCACCCCAAACGATCACCTGAAATTGGCAAAGGAAATGGCAAAAGATAAGTCTGTGAAATCCAAGGCATTCTCCAGTGTTCATGGCAGCTCTGCTCACCCGAAGAGTGCAGCTTTTGTAAGAACTCTGGAAAACTAATTGTTGTTGATAAAGTGGATCCTTCGTTCTCCGCGCAGTTGAAGTCTTCGCTTTTTCTATTAATTTTTTACCATCCTCTAAATACACTTTCACATAAGGTGCTGTTTAATAAAAATCAAAAATGAAAACGTGCCCTGGATTGTCTTTTCTTTCATGGTCATTTTTAGGTAACACACACATCAAGCAGAAAAACTAGCGCTCGGCTTCATACCTTTGAAGTTACATCCTTTAAAAAACAACTGTTTGCTTAATCTGAAAGGTTATTCAGACAAACCCCGACTTACGAACGTTCAACACGCGATCAATTCGTACTTGCGTACACTTAATTACGTACATCTGGACATTTTGACAAAGTGTAGAAATTTGCGAACTGTTAGGGACATTAAGTGCTTAACTAACCCCTAAGGACGGGCATTGTTCCTTTTTGTATCATGTTAAAAACCAATAAAAACATTTATTCAAAACCAGCTAGCGAGGCTAGACCCTCGATGCTGTTTCTGTTCTCTCTCTCTCTCTCTCTCTCTCTTTTTAAAAAATTAAATTTCAAGACAATTAAATATTAAAAACACGTCAAAGAAGAAAGTAAACATGTTTTCTTTAATTTTTTTTTTGAAGAAATGATGGGGTGAGCAATGTGGAATACAAATTTGGATATATTTAACATGTTCTGAATGCTCGGACATTCAAGTTTTCTGGAACGCTGTACTAAGTTGGGGTCGACTGAATTCATTGCCCTGCTGATTTTTAATTATGGAATTGTAGAATTCTGAATTGTTTTTCTGAGCCCAATGTGAGTGTTTACTGGTGCAAAAGTGAAAAAAAACCTGTTACCTGGATCCACTTTGGACCCTTGTTTGGGTTGTAACCCTCTTGCTCGTATTACTTCGACTTCTAGTTTTCCCTTCCGATCACACAAACTTAACTGAATGTCCCCTAGACTAGCCGAGGCTAAGACTTGCCTTCCAACTAACTGACCAGGTCCTAAACCTTCTACGAAATCAGAATATGTTCCTTCCGGTGCTATCCGAAGGGCAGGAACCCATCTGAATTAAAAACAAGAACATTTATCAGTACACGTATTAAATCGTGACAAAATCTAAAAATACCTAACATTAAAAAAAACTTATCTTGTGACTGAGTATTGAGTGTTTGAGTATGTTCAAGTTTAGGTTTAACTTATGAAATGTTTGGTTAATCCAGTAATCATTTTATGCTAACAACGACTACACTCGAAAAATGAAGTTACTTGGAATTTAGATACGTCACCCAACGGTATTAAGGTGTTAATGTAATTTGCATGTGTTTAATATACAGTAATACTAAACACAAGTCAGAAAGGATCAAAGTGCAGTGATATAACAATGAAATTTTGAAAATTGGAAAACACGAGACATATGACAAAATCAATGGTGACATTATTTTTTACTCAAACTTCATATAAATTTTGTTCAAATTTCTATTTTGCATTTCTCTCTCAATTTGCAAAAATTAAATTTTGCGTCATAAATATATACAGGGAGAAAAGCTGACAAGCAGTTCAAAAAATAAAACATCATATCTATTAAATTATATTTTTTTAAAGCAAAGTTGTAACAAAAACCTAATTCAAATTATTGGCAGTTTCATTAAAAAGTAGTAGGCCTACTTTCTCTATACAGTATCATACATGTACGGTAATGTACAGACCAGTAAACCGGGAAAATATATATGCGGCACTCCCACTTCAAAAGTCATACAACTCCAAAAAATTAGCAATTTCCGGTTTAAGACGGTATTAAGTCGATCAAAACGAGTTCTACATTCAATGAAAAGGACATATTCGTGGTAAACATGGATTCCAAAAAACGACAGTGTTATCAATTTATTTTACCATGCATTATAATGAATTAAAACTTCCTTTATCTAAAAATGAAAATTTTTTGAGTTGTGTCACTTATGAAGTTGGGGGTGCGATGTATGAAACCACATTCATTATAGATTATAGGCTAATCCCTACACTCTATCTCCAGCGATTTTGGAGATATTTGCAAAGTTTTCCAATACGGGGAGTGGGGTGGGGTAGATGGCGTTGATTACTGGGGGTAAGGTCGTGGGCAATTTGGGATAACCCATGGTACATATCCAAGAGATAACATGAATGAAAGGCACATGATGAGATAAGATGTTTTATGTTTTGGACTGCTTGCTAGTTTTGCACCCTGTATATTAAAAAAAATACATTTTCTCATTATTTTTTGGTTGTATAACTCAACCAATCTTCAGATTGTTTGTTCCGCGCGTGGTGCGAAACAACTTGGAGAGACTTTTCTAGTCACAAAATAAATTAGCATACCCAAATTGAAAACGGGTTGCAAGTAGTAATTGAAAAGTGTTATCTTATCTTGCAGTGCGTCTAAGCATCACGAAAATGTGTCAGAAATTGGTATACAAGTGTTGATATAGTGTGAAAGACTACTTAATACATAGGAAAAAAAGGTGACAACATTGATAAGAAATGCAGCCAGAATGCAATTGCAATAGCGTACAACAAATAGATTGAAATTTCTGAACTTATTGCCGTCACACCTGCCTTCCATCCGCCACTGAAAGTACAGTAAAGCCAGACAAAAATAGAAATCATCATGCGACAAATTACGAATTTACAGACGTGTAATGATAAAGACAGCGGCACTAATGATACGTATCACATGGGTAGAATGTTTCCGTCGTATACAGCACGCCCTGACTCACCATGCAGACTGGAAAAATGCAAGAATTGTAACAAAAAAAAGATGTACAAGAATGGGAATATATACTAAATGACATCGAAAAAGTGCGAGATATTGATAGGCTGCAGTAATTAAAAAAGAACCAAAGATCTGAACATTTGCATTAAAACATGCGGGCACATTGATTGCTGAAGTGACCTGACAGTGCACTGACAGAGGTCAGTGATTTGAAAATACTATGAAAAGGAGATGCAGAAAAACACGAAAGTAAGGAGCCGAAAAATATATATATACGACATGAAGGGCCAGAAGGATGTTGAGCCATGGTCAGAGCTACTTACGACGAGCTGTCGCTACTGATACTGTTCATACTTCCGTCTGTAGACTCCTTACTCTGCTGCTTGGTAAGATGGGCGTGCTGCTGCGGAATTACTTCGTGGCTACGCAAAATCCCGTACGAAGACTGTCTTTTCTTACTACCACCGTCTGGAAGGAAGCCACCACAGCCTTATTGCTTTGTTTATTTTTCAAAAAAAAAGTTTGGTGGAACACAGAACTAGCGCTACAAAACCAAGATCCTTCTTTCGTTAACTGTCTTGCAGGCTGACCTAAAGCTGTTTTTGAGTGGTTCGGACAGTGGCAGGGAGGCAGGTGTGGCACATTGGACTAGTTCGTGGCCTGATCGGTATGTGTTGTGATCGGTTTTTTAAGACAAATTAGACGTGAGGCCCTTAAGAGTTCGTGTTTGTGACATATGTCCAATGGACTCTGGAACGTACGCAAATGTTTTTTTTTTTCATAAATGAGGATGGGACTGACTAATGGCCTACCAACCCTTCACTGCCTTGACTGCCCTCATCCGACGACTGGCAACTACTTTGCTGTTTCACTAAACGTGACGCATCGACCGGAAGCACTTCTTCGCTGCGATGGACTGAAAAGGCCGCAGATTTCTTCCGTCGGAAGCCCAAGCGGTGTTTGGAACCTTAGAGCAGCCGGAAGTCAGGGAAATATTAGCTACGGTCATTGCTTCAGCGCTATCTCATTTGGGAAAATAAAAGAGCACTCTACATTCGGAGTTATATACGGAGAAACAGGGTTCCCCCAGACGTGGAAAACCTGGAAAAGTCAGGGAACTTGAAAATGTCTGGAAAAGTCAGGAAAGAATGACGTAGTTTGGAAAAGTCAGGGAAATCCAACGTATTTATGTTTACACAATCCGAAATTAATGCTTCTACATGGTTAGCTCAGGGCCCATTTGAAAGATTTTCCTAGTACAAAGTTGCAAAATTTTCAACAATTTTAAAGGAAAAATTTGAAAAACTGTCAACACTTTCCGAAGACATATTAACAACATTTTTAACCTATTTCGGTGATAAATTTGAACAAATTTAGCAGTTTCCGAGTACAAGTTTGCAAAATTTTAAAAATTTTCGTAACACAAATTTGCAAGATTTCCAACTGTTTTCGAGTACGAATTTGTACAATTTTCACTGGTTTCCGAGAACAAATTTGCAAAACTTTCAACAGTTTCCGAGGACAAATTTGCAAATATCCCGCGTTTTCCGAGCACAAATTTTCATAATTTTAGACTGTTTTCGAGTACAGATTTCTAAACTTTTTAACAGTTTGTGAGGAGAACTTCGCAATCTTTTTACTGATGCCAAAAACAAATTTGCAAAATTCTCAACCTTTTCAGAGTAAAATGTTTCAAAATGTTAAGTCTTTTCCGAGTACTAATTTCCAAACCTATCAACATTATCCGAATATGAAAAACTTTGAATGTTGTCCTCTGCAAAATCGTGGATAACGTTGGCATACATTACTTCAATTTTAACATTGTCGTTGGTCAGAGAAATATGTATAAAAACCTGGAAAAGTCAGGGAAGTTGAAGATGATATTTCTGGGGGAACCCTGAGAAAGCTACTTTTGAAGATGTACAATCTTTTCATTTCTGTTTCATTTCGTTTTGCTCAAGTCTTCATAATCTTAATGCAAATGAAATAGTTTGTATTGGATGATTAAACGTTACAGCTAACAACTAACATGAATCTGGTCGCACTGGTGATTATGCAACTTCTTATATTCGTATACTTTCTCATTATAAAAAAATCACACAAAGGTTGGATATTTTGGTAATTGGTCATCATTAATATTTTAGACAGAAGAAATGTATCTAATCCAGGATTTGTTTTGAAGGGGTCGTAAGATGGCGCCTGTGTTAAGTCAGTATTTATAAAAAATATTCCAAATAACAATTATCTACTGTGTTTTTACATAGCATTCAAATATGCAAAAACAGATATATGAACTACATTGTAGATAAATGAACTTCTGAAATTGTTGCTGTAGTTGAAAAATTATTTGCATAAAAATTAATTCTACTTTGAACTACTTTAAGGAAACATTACACATTTTTGGAATGTCAAAATACGAGACACACAAACTCTATTTACAAGTCAGTAAATTTTCCGAAAATTTTTTAACGATTATATCCCATTATAAACCTATACTGGGAGGTGTGATTGGCCTTGAAGATGAGGTTAGAAACATGGTCCGAAACATGCACCATAAATGGGAAAAATTAGGACATTTTGGATAATGCTAAGACGTTAGTATAGTGATGCAGAAAACGTTGATTTATTGGAAGATTTTCAGTGTCAACTTCAGGTCATTAAAGTTTAGGACAGTTGATCAAATAGATTGTTTTCATGCTTCTTTTTTCAATTTTAATGTAATGGTTGCGGGCTTTCAGACGGGGAAGGGGATACCCCCATACCCGCAATGCTAAATTTTTTTGCAGACATTATTGTTTTAACGAACAATTGTACCATTCGTTTTTATTTATGTTCAAAGTTTCCCGTTTACTTCTTAAAACAAAGTTTTCAGTAATCCAGAATCGTCTGTTAAAAACCAGTGCAATTAACAGGAGAATTTAAACTTTTATCAAACTGATTAGGATAAGTTAGACGAATTATGTAAATAAATCTAAATATTGAAGATGTAATCCATCTGCTTGTATAAACATGTATATGCCGGTAGAGCAGGGTTTCTTAACCTGGGGTCCATGGATTAGGTACTGGGGGTCCACGAAGACGTTAAAAATAATAATATAACAG
>JAQGAO010004367.1:0-15271 GCA_034697705.1 Ommatoiulus sabulosus
ATGGTGAAAAATGTTTACCTTAGTTCACTCTAACACCAGTTTGAGTTTGTACCATGAGTTCAAAAACACCCTGTAGAAATTGCAGAAAAATTTGAAGCAAATCAATCTCAATAAAACTGATTAACACATGGAGTGTTTGATTTCGGTACAGGCAGTGGATCGTCACTCTTTTGCTCAACCCTCCCCATTTACTCGGGCTTGGGACAGGAAATTGTTCTTGGTTGAATTAACAACTGCACTAGAATCTTACCTTTTTGAAAGCCAAGCTTTTGTGCTCTCTCCATGCCAACATTTAGCATATGTTGATTAATATCGGAGACAACAATGTGAGAATTTTTATTATCTTGTGAAAAATGGCCCAGAGGTTCCGTATAGAAGACATTTTCAGCTTCGGATGCCACAGAATCATTTTCCTTGACTTTAACCGGGGGAGTCTGATAAGCTTCCAAGTTTTTCAAATAATTAAGGATACGGAACGAAATATCACCTTCAGTCAGAAATCAAAAGAAGAAACTGTTAAATAGTATCCTATTTAATAAAAAACAATATACTTCAAGTGGCAACTGTTCAAACCTGTGCCTCCAGCAACATCTAAAAGCTTAATCCCAGGAGTAGGTTTCAATATGTCCACAAACTGGTCCTTCCAGAATCTGTGAATTCCAAGGCTCATAGCATCGTTCATCAGATCATAATTGGATGAAACATTACGAAAAACTTCATAGACTTCATATTGAAAATAAAGCAAAAATCATTCTTTAAATTTGAAAATCGAAGATAACCCTAGCTGTAAATTGACAGAAAAGGAGTACCTGCAAGCAAATGCAAAATCAATTAAAGGATTAAATATATCGATTTTGCAACATTTCAAGTTGCAGCTATATTACCGGAATAAAGTTGTCACATATCAACTCATCCGTGAATTTAGAAGGCATTCTATAAAGGAGCTAGGGCACAGACAATGTAATTTATTACCAGCCTATCGATTTTAGCCGAGCTAAATATCAAAAAAATTTTTTTTTTGACCAAACAAAAATAGAAGTGTTAGTTATTATAAATGAAAATACCAAATTGAAAATAAGCTAAAGCCAACAAGTAATGATTTCAGCATTATGGCATATACCGTACACACTGTAAATTTAACCAGGAATATTGGAGCAGCGAATCAACGCCTAAAGGTGGGCGCGCACCTACCGGCACGGCACGGCACGGACACATCAGATTTTTTGTGGGTGCGTACACTAGGTTCGGCATTTTCATTTGACACTTCATTCTATTAAGATTTGAAAAAAAAATCCACGTGCTAGACTGTCCACAATTATAGGCGCTACCATCCGCAAAGTCAGCATCCACATTTCTGTTCGGTGTTCGAGAACCTCTCTGCATTTGCTGAGATCCGATGTGTCCCATGCTGGTAGGTGTGCGATGTCTCGTTGCCTTTAATGACACTCCAATTCAATTCTTTACCACTGCAGTCAGTCCATAGTACCATTTGGCAGGGGGGATCATTATACAAATTAAGTCAGACCCCAAAATCACAAATTAGTTATATTTCCCGTATTTGGGACTAATTTAACGAGGCGGATGGGATGGGGCCCGAAAAATTTTTTTCCTGTCCGTCCCGTGCATAAGATTTATTCAACGCATTTTTCGGGAATGTCCAGAAAAAGCAAAGGAAACTGGCTACGCAACTCTGGTTCGCCCCGTGTTGGAATACTGCGTTCCTATTTGGTTTGGACCGTGATGCAGGGCCAGCTGACGATAAATTTTTATGATTGGATTTCCTTGCAATTCGCACTTAATTTCCCATATTTGTAGGCAGAACCATTCTAAATCCTTGACTGAGCTCCATGCTATAAGACGGATGCTTATACTTTTGATCCTTAATCTTTTAGCTTATATATATATAGACGATGGAATAATCTTCCTAAAAATAGTTCAGATTTGTTACAAATTCAATTTAACAATGATGCATAAAGTCGATCGCAACTGCTGTAGGAGCATTCTCCTTAAAATAGGCGAGACCCCCTAACCATATGGCATTTGTTGACTGACTGTATATACATGTATAGGCTACCTACTGAGTTGAATTGAATGTACATGTACATGCATGTATATTCCACATTAAGATTGCAGGACATGTAGTCGTTTAATTATCAAAAGAAAGTGTGAAATTTGGAGTTCACTTCGGAGTCCCACGGTACCGTCTAGTCACGTACGGAGAAGGGACGTTATTTTTTTCTAAATGCAAGATTCAAGGAGCCGAAATAATAATCTTGCAAATGGGGCGCCAAAACACCAAGGGCCGGTTTTGCATAGAACTCGTACCGCGCATGCGCAGTAATGTACTTCCAGGATTGAGTAAAAATGAGTTAAAATACCTTTATCAGCTTTTTCGCTTTCTTTGACCGATTGAAATCCAAAGTGTGTTTCTTTTTTCTCGGAATATGACCTTCCAGGTTCCGTGGAAGCATCGTTACCAAATAATCGAACAAAGTTTCTTGTTCCTAAAAGATTTTTGGAAGTTTTCAGACCGTTGGTGATCAGCATCCACCTCCACTGAGTAGCCAAACATTGGTTCATTTTTTAAACAAGTGAAGATATAAACGAATGCATATACTTAAACAATTACGAATCAATATAATAATCGAAAAAATAAATTAAACATATTATTTACATGCACGCTGATGCAACGTGCATCGCTTTGGATCACCGTGCTTTGGATCTTGTTTTGATAAACAATCAAATCGTCTGCTAGCGAAAACTTAAAGCGCTTCAGCCAAGTGACGTTCTAAAAAATGGAACCGAATTGACGTTTGTGAAATTAATTTATCCTCATAATTCGGAGATGATTTTTCCCGAGAAAAGAGCTGTTTTTTGCTTTGCGCTGACAGTATTTACTCGAGATGTTAGCGGCGATGCGGAATAGTTCGAAAACGATGTAAATAATAAAGGATATGTCTCGTTTTTGGAAGAAACCAGGAGGTGAGGAACCAAAAGTTTTAAGAAAACACCCTTAGGCCTAAGTTAAAATATTGGTTCTAATGGCTCTCTGTTTCATTTCGTCTCGTTTTCATTTATTTTGAGAAGGAAGGGAGGGGAGTCCCACCTTGTTTTCCACGGGCAGTCAATCGGACAAATCGGCAAATTTGTCTCCAGGAAGGAAATCGACCTCCTCCTCATCTTCCTCAGTCAACAGCAATGGGAATGTTTTGACTAGGCAAGGGTCGCATGGAAGCACGCCTGACATTTACACAAAATCCTCACCTAATTTGAAAAACTATGGTAAGGGTGCACTATGAGTCTATGATATATAATATGCAGCTGACTCCTGTGGCAGAAGACATGCCACTTTATCATTTGTGCAGTGCATTCCGAAGTTACATCATTTTTAGTTTCATGTAGACAATTTTAGGAATTAGAGGCAAAGTTGAGAAATCACATGGATCCTTAAATTAATCTTGTACGTGCTCACACTGTCTGACCGACGAATGTATCGAGTTCAGAAAATAATTATCAGCATATTACTCCAAAGTTGACAATTATTCTGAATTTGCATCATAAAAGAGTTGTTTTCTGACGTCTTCTCAAAACAATCAGTGCAACTTTAATGATTAGCAAGGCGCGCATCAATTGGGTTCTTTCCAATCGTAGCAAGATAGATTTATTAAGCACGTCCACAGAAATATTCATTAAATCACAAACTAATGAAAAGCCGATGTAGATAGACTTTGTGTAACTACTAACTGATGTTTCCTTTCCAGAGGTGCTTCCCGCTCATGTCGATGATTTCAAAAGGCGATCTCGACTTTCTCAAAATCTAAGCGAGGTGTTAAGCGATCACTGTGCCAGGCAGCATTTCCTTCAGTATCTCGAAGCCCACGATGCGGCACACTTCTTGCAATTCTGGCTGGATGCAGATAGCTTCCAGATTGTGACCAAAACAAGATTATCCAGCTACTCTCAGCAAATCAACTCCATTTTCTTGAAGAACAAGACAGAGGATCCTCACCCCCATTGTGATAAAACCGAGGACATGTGCAGGCCAAAAGTGAACGAGTGCAATGAAGGATCTCCAAAACGCCTCATTCAGGGAAACGCAAGTGATAGTGAAAAAAAAATTAATTCAGCTCCGTGGAATTCTGAAGCGTCCCCTATGACACACGCTAGCATTACAGTGAACAGCCAACGCTCAGATGCAGACCCGGAGAATCTAAACGTAAATGCAAGTGCCTACATCAAAAAGGTGCACAAAAGTGAGTACATGTAGTAGAGTGCGCTATACACTTCTTGGCTGCACCGTTTATGTGCATGCTCAAATCCTAAGCCTAACATGGTCGAGGATTGGAGGACAAGATATTTGGTCTAGATGGAAAAGTCGATTAATATAACTTTTTTGAAAGTTTTATATGAATGAGAAATTAAGGGACGTTTTTATGGCTATGGCATGTAAAATAGGGTGAAAACTCAAGTATGATTTGGTCGCAAGTGGACTGTTTGTAAGCCAGGGTTTACCTTGACATTCTTTGAAATCTTAGTAGACAACAAATTTAATTTTTGTACGAACCTGAGAGACACCTTACCACACAATTGTCAGAAATTGTCTTCAGAATGTTAAAGAGATTTGATGCTTATCATTAGTCCCACCTCTTCTCGAGTATTGCTCCCCCTATTCGGAATCCCTACAGGGTGGGTAAAGCCCAGGAACTTGAAATGGTGCAGCAGAGAGCTGCTAAATTTGTCATTGCTAAATAAAAGCGAGAAGAAAGCGTTACTTAATTGTTCGAGAGTCTCCAGTGGGATTCATTGCGCTCAAGCCTGTTTGAAAAATTTAATTTGTCTGAAAATTCGAGTATGGTGGAGGAAATCTTTAAACGAAATCACCGAGGTGGTAGAACCTGTCATTCCAATCCACTTATAAGGAACTTCGAGCCCATTCATATCCATACTCTTGGTCTCATTTTTTGCATGCCATTAGACGCTGGAACTCTTTTCCAAAAGATAACCTTAAGCTTCACGAAATTCAATTTTGCAATGATGTTGAGGTCCACCCTAATGTGGTGGTAACTACCGAATAAACTGGGTTGATGGATTACACTCGCCTACCACATGGTATTCATTTTGATTTACTGATAGTAGGGTGCTGAGTTGAATTGAATTGAATTTTTACCATTGCTGATTTTAAATTTACCCCATTTTAAACCATTACTGATGCATTAAACGTTCATCCTTTTAACAAACGTCTTTTAACATTTATTAGGCATTGGCGATGATGCAGTGAACATATTCTCCAAATACATTGCAAAAGATGCCAGCCATCCTATCGGAATCCAGAGTGATCTAAGAGACGAGGTGACGGGTACGTTTTTCCAATCTATAACGATTTTGCTCACCTCTCAGGTGCGGTCTGTAATTTACAAGTTGAATATTTAGGTAAGATTTGCAGCGAAGATTTACACGTGGATCCAACCTGCTTTCAGAAGGTCCAGGATCAGATTTTCAACTTGTTAGGAAAACAGTAAAGTAGCCTTGTTATTCATTTCTTCACCTTACTCATTCAAAACTGTGACTTGGATGTTGAAGGGCTGAAAATTAGATGCCCAAAAGATGCTTGTAGCAATGTTTGAATTCTTGCAGTCAATTATTTAAGGAATTTTTATTAAAAATTTAAATAAAAAAAAAAAATTTAATAAAAGCTAAATTAAATACGGACGAAAAATCTCTAAGAATACACATTTCTTTAGAAATAGAGAAAATAAACAAAATAATAAACAAAAATTAAAATTAAAGATTTCTTGCAGTCAATTATTTAAGGAATCAACACTACATCTGAACCAATCTTGAATAAATAAAATATGGACGAAAAATCTCTAAGAATACACATTTCTTTTCAAATAGAGAAAATTATAATAAACAAAAATTAAAATTAAAGATGGAATGGAAAAAGAGACAATCGATAGTAAAAAATGCAAAAAAGGTGTATTTGTAAAATTTTACTTTTGTCAAATTCTGTCAAATTTCTGTGGGAAATCGTTGGATCTGATGACCTGTTCACATAAACAAGAAAGGCCAAATTTCCAAGTGTTGGCAGAGGGATAATTTTGAATTTTAAAATTATTTGTAAAATTTAAAAAAAAAGTCAAAAGCAGACTTAATCTGACCGATCCTCATAATTTTTATGTATTCTTTGTTAAGGTATCACATTTTCTGTTCTTCGTAGATATTTGCCAAATTTTCTGCTAAGTGTGTACTATTGTCGCCACCAACTGGACGTGCTGACAAATGGGACGGTTTCCTTGATGGACATACTTTACAATGAAACTTCTCTCTCATTTTTCATGGAGGTTGGTCGCTCGACATAACATGCCAACACAGCGCTATTAAACTGAATAAGAACGCGTGTTAATTACCATGCTTGTATTTAGTTTATGGAGCAAGAGGGTCAAAGGGATCTCGTTGAATTCTGGCTGGCAGCTGACAATTTTTATCAACATTTAGCAGGTCAAGAAAGTGGCTACAACAGCACACAGGCGCAAGAAGATGCCATGGTTCTCTACGACAAGTGAGCGCTAATACGTAATTGAAAATCCGAGAAATGAATTGCATCAATTATATTATCGAGTTATTTTATTTATTATTATTATTGCAGATATTTTTCGCTGCAAGCAACGTGTCCACTAGAATTTAGCCAACCAGTCAGATTCGAAGTGGAACAAAACATTTGTCGGGAAGAAGGCCCTCTGCCCAATTGTTTTGAAAACGCTGTTCGAATTGTGCTCACAGTTTTGGAAAAGGTAGAAAACTTCATAAAATTGTCATGATCTTAGATGCAATGATAGCAGCAATTTACATTTCACAAAGGCATCAGTTATCCAGGGTTCCCCCAGACCTGGAAAATCTGGAAAAGTCAGGGAAGAATGGTTTATTTTGAAAAAGTCAGGGAAATTCAATGCAGCCATGGCGATCCAAAATTAATATTTCTACAAGGTTAGCTCTGGCCCATTTTCCGAATAGAAATTTGCAGAAATTTTCCACATTTTCGGAGTAGAAATTTGCAAAATTTTCCACGTTTTCCAAGTACAAATTTGTAAAATGTTCCACGTTTTCCGAGTACAAATTTGCACAATTTCCCACGTTTTCCGAGTACCAATTTGAAAAATTTTCCACGTTTTCCAAGTACAAATTTGCAAAATTTTCCACGTTTTCCGAATATAAATTAGCAAAATTGTCCACGTTTTCCTAGTACAAATTTTCCACATTTTCCAAGGACAAAATTGCGAATTTTCCCACTTTTTCCGAGCACAAATTTTCCCATTTTAAATTTTTTTCAAAATTGTCGTTAGTAAGTTTAAAAAAATATTTTCCAGTGTCAATTTTGGAAAATATGTCAATTTTTCACATTGTCATTGGTACGGGAAATTGTTTTAAAACCTGGAAAAGTCAGGGAAGCTGAAAATGGAATTTCTGGGGGGACCCCGTTATCAGAATGGAAGAAAAAACAAAAAAAGGAAAAGTTTCATTTTAAATAATGTGCGCCCAACTAACTTATTTGTTACCGTTGCTTTTTTCAGTCGTACCTGGGTCAGTTTTTGGGAAGCCAGTTATACGTGAAATATCTAACGGAACTAGTCAATAGGGTTCAAACCAGTCATGAGAAAACCTTGGAGAAAAGCAAACGTTCTGGTGATTATGCTGCACACACCAAATGTTAATGTCAGTGCTTTTTTTCGATAATGCTCAACTATTCCGTAAAATTTAAGGAAGCGATGCTAGTAGTGAGCACAGTGTGCAAACGCTGAACACCCTTCTGGCCATGGATGGTAGTCAACCTGGAGCACCAGCCAGGCGCATACTCAAGAAATTTGATGATGATGCAATGCGGATAGACAATGACCTGTTCGTTCCTGACATGTTGTGGAAGAGGCCTCTGGCAGGGTCAGTCTTTGGATATTTTGACTGGACAGTTAGTTCCTTGCCCAAGATTAACTATAATCATGCAAATTATGAGAACAAGTTTTCTCAGAATAATCGGTAACATAACTGAAATAATCTTCCAAATCGGAGTCTTTATCCTAGATGAAATTTCTTTTATATTCGGCACATCTCCAAGGTGAATTTTTCACATTCCACAGAAACCTGTGAATTATTTTGTCATGTCCCGAAGAACCCAAACATTAGTTAAATTTGTACTGTTATCATATTTTAGAAGTTGGTGACCTTCACATTTGAATACTCTCTTGACGAATCTTTATTTGGGAATGGTTTCTAAGCCTCTGTCTTCTAATTAAGGTTCTGTAACCCTCGGATATCTTTCAGGAAATTGAGAATCGGATACGTCAATGGAATGGGGCAATTTATTACAGAGTTTGAGCCTGAGCCGGACAAGCGCAGAGCCACAGGTGCGTGTTTAACATAACGTTGATAGAATAAGAAACCAGCGCAAATTTAATTTCATAATAATTTGTTTCAGGGTCAATATTGTCAAAGGCATTTAAAAATTTGGTCTATAAAGACGAAGATAAGGTACGTAGAGAAGCTTTTCCAACTTTGAATACTCGCGTTCACATAGTTTCTGACTGTCAATTTACTTAATTTTTTTAAAGACGAAAGAAGAAATGGCCTTACAAGTCGCCCGCATGATCATCCAGGAGGTCCTGACCGTTACGTTGGGAGGACGAATGACGGCACAGCTGTGCAAATCGTGAAAACTGATTGCTTTGCTACAGCAGATCTTCAAATAATAAGGAAAAGTATTATTACAAATATTTGCGCGGCACCGTCACGGAAGAGGAATTGCAATTTTCCACACTATATAGCGGCTTGCCCAAAACAAAAAAGGCCTTCGGTACCGACTGTGGCCGAGGAACGGCCAAAATGAATCATCGTCGAGTGTAAATATGAAATATATGATGTATAATTTTTAAATAACGCTTGAGTTTAGGTTGGATTTTGGTCGACTGACGAGATCCGACTTCTAAAAGCGGGAATTTCTCATTGCTCGAACATAACTGCTTTTGTACAAAGGTGTTAGCGAGAGGGTTAGTGATAGAAATTGAGTTTATTAGATGCAAATACATCATCTACATCTCAAAAAATATTGTATAAAATTGGAATAATAAATTTATTTGTCTTCTAACTAAACCCAATACAGCGCCATGTTTTTCTTACAGCAAGACAACTAGGAGAACGGCACAAGCCTCGGTTTGATAGATAAGATGAAATTGATTGATAGATTGAAATGAGGATTTAACAATTTAACGGATAACATGCGGTTTATTGCACAGCACAAAAATGCGATGTGCTTAACATATCAATAATAAATAAATTGTTCCACAACACTTATTTTTTTCTGCCACCAATCCCTCCAGACACCCTTTTTTAATTTCTAAATTCGCAGATATCATCGATGAGCGAGAGTTCTAGATATGCCAGGATTTTTTTTTAGGATCCTCTCTGTCCACGTCAGGGAGTAGCGTCCAATTGCTTGGCTAAAAAGTAGAGATCTGCTAGCCCTCCGATGCCGCCAGCGACGATACCAGTGATAAATTGCTAGAATACACAAGTTTTACGTCTTAACACCTTGAATTTCTCCGAATACTAGTATATTGCCCAACCATCCAGATAAGAAAGCGGTTAACGTACTCCTGCTAAGTTCACATTCGGAAACAAATACACGGCGGCCTTATAACCAAAGAAGAAACACGCGCCCACTGTGACCACAAAATTCACTGATGCGGTCATGTGAGCTCGCAGCGTTTTCACTGAAATATAGCAATCATTTTGTTTCATGAAAAATAAAAACAACTTTTACAGCAACCATAGAAAGCACATTCCCCCTAATTACAAATCATTACCCATTTATTATTTGCATTCTCATACAAGTCCTCAATCAGTTTAAGTTCAAATTTATATGTACACTACGAATACCCTGTCTGATACATGTGACCTTAATATATAAAAAAAAGCTTGGATACGGGATTGTCTTAAATGTCAAAATCTGCAATGGTAAGAAAAATGTAACGATGGTTTTGTGTTAGTAGACAAAACTTAAATTTGTATGTTTATTTTTGATATTTGAAATAATCAAATACGGCATAGAAAATCATTTAGAATGGAGAAAAACTAATTGCAGCATTAAAAATGTTCACCATTGCAGGTATCGAATTCAGGATCTTTCTTTTACTACAAATTCCCATTTCAATAACGAATACAGAGTTGCAATTAACTAATACTGCTAAATGGTCAATCAACGTACCCTCTTGCCTGAATTCATTGGCATGTTTGTGTCTATACTGCAGATGTGGACATCGGCAGAAAAACATAATCAAAAAACAAAGCGTATTTTCACACTGAAGAATTTTGTAAATCGAGGCTAAATGAAGTGAATGTTTGGCAAGGAACACGTTTTTCCTCTCCTTTATTTACCGTAGCATCCACTCCCTTTGTCATTTCTACATATTCCTTTTCCTCCTGTTGTGCTTTTAACTTTAGTATGCGGGCTTCCAATTCAGGGTTCTGAAAACAATGCGGATTGAAAATGTGGGCGAGATGAAGTACATTCATAAGCTGAATAAATCAAGCAGCGTGGAGCATTGAGTCAGGAAGTAATACGTGATGATCCGTAGTCAGGGTTCCCCCAGAAATTTCATTTTCAACTTCGTTGACATTTCCCTGACTTTTCCAGGTTTTAAAAAAAATTTCCCTGGCCAATGACAACGTGAAAATGGACGTATTTTTTAAAATTGACACCGGGAAGTATTTTTTTAAATTTACTAACGACAATTTAAAAAACGAACATTTTTAAAAATGTGAAAATTTTGGATTTGGAAAATGCTTAAAATTTGTGCTCGGAAAAAAGTGGGAAATTTTGCAATTTTGTCGTCGGAAAATGTGGAAAAATTTGTACTCGGAAAAAACCTAGAGAATTTTGAAAATTTGTACAAGGCAAACGTGGACAATTTTGCTAATTTGTACTCGGAAAACTGAAAATTTTGCAAATCTGTACTCCGAAAATGTGGAAAATTTTTGCAAATTTCTACTCGGAAAATGGGCCCCAAGCTAACCTTGTAGAAGTATGATTGCGTTGAATTTCCCTGACTTTTTCAAAACAAACCATTCTTCCCTGACTTTTGCAGGTCATTTTCAAGTTCCCTGACTTTTCCAGGTTTTCCATGTTTTCCAGGTCTGGGGGAACACTGCATACCACAAACTACGTACTACATGTAACAGTTTTATCGTGGATGAACTACCGTAACCATGGTTTTATCATATCCATGATTATTTATCTATGCAAAATGACCGAGCTTTCTCATTTACCATCTCCTACTCTACACACCTTGACAGTGTGCTAAATTCCTAACGTTTATTAATTTTGGACGCTAGTTTTAATGCAAAAGGTTCCCACTGAAATGATGATAGACAATTTAGATAATCAAACCCATCTTGTGTAAGTCTCAAGAACTAACAGATGGATTACTGCCGTACTTTACTTTTCACCTTTATGGCCTTAGTAGCTATGAAAAACTGCCTTCAAGGTACAGTGTTTCTGGCCCAACGTTTCAGCATTCACGTGGCACAAATGATAATCGTAGAATATGGTATGGTATTCGAAATTGTCGAAAATAAATAAATGCTTTACCATGAATCCATGATTTTGGTTCAGCATTAAATGAATAAAACTTAGGTTAAAATTAAGTCACGGGTTTTCAGTGGCTAGTACTTGAAGCTTACGCAATATGGATTTGATCAGCTAATTGGTTCATCATACATCCTAAAATTTTATTATTCAAATTTTCCATCAAAAACCACATCAAATATTTGAGTAATAAAATTTGAACTTAAAAGCCCTGAATTAATTTACACAATGCATGTAGGCCTACATGTAGTTCGATCATCGATCCATACAGTCAAAACCATCCTCGTCTTGCATTCAGTAGACCCAGGTTCGATTCCCGGGTTGGCTATCCTCGATTGTGGTTTTTCATGGTTTCCCACAATTCCTCCAGGCGAATGCTGAGATAGTTCCTATATTAAATCGGTCCTGACCGTCTTCCAATCCCATCCTCGTCTTAAAGTCCCAGTAATTATGGAAAAATTAACTAAATTGTGATTTGGGGTTTATCATGACAAGACTGCTTAGTCTGACTTAATTTGTATAATGACCCCCCTGCCAAATGGTACTATATGTACTGACTGCAGGGTAAAGAATTGAATTGAATGAGCTATATCTATAGTCATAGGATAAATCTGTCCATATGTGAATTTAGGCCCCTTAATATCAAGTCGCAGGTACTTCCCGACCAGCCGTGAGAGATTGCCTCAGTTCTGGAGGATTTTATAGATCCATCCAGAAAGACATGTGCAGCAGCTGATTTGATGTAAAATGTGCAACTGTGGTAAAAGGGAACAGTCTTATGTTGGCAACCAAGTAACAAATGGAAATTAACTCACTCTCTCAGGAACAGGTGGTTTTGGCAATGAAATCTGGCAATCACGCAGCAATTCGTGCAAGTGTGGTCGGTTTGTAGCATCTAACAACATCAAAGATTAAACAGGGGGGCGTTTCGAAATAATGGAAACTTGGAACGAAATCATGACCAAATTTTTTCCTACCTTTGCGAAGGTAGCTCGCTAAGTCGCGAATCTCTTCAACGGAAACACTTTTGCCTTTCTCAAACTCACGTTTCTTTTCACCTTCATGTTCTTCTAAATCGGCGTCGTTTAAACAATTAATTAAACGTTCTGAAGGCAGTATTTCGAACTGGTACGAAGACAGGTGATCGTCCGCCATTTTCAATTCTACAAAGGTCTTTTTGCAGGAGCGCTTTTGAAAAATCCAACATGGCGGCGCCCTGACCCAATATTTTGAACACATGTCTTTTGCATTTTCTTGTCCCATATTATGATAAGATACCGTTATTTTCGTTGTTGACGCCGGTCGATCATCTTTCTTACACCTTGAGTAAAAATCAGGGTTAGTAAAAATGGACATGGACAAGTTAAAACCAATGGACAGCGTCGGCGTCGAATGTAACGAATTAAAAAAACAATACGAGGACTGTTTCAATGTTTGGTATACTGATAAATTCCTGAAAGGCAAGACTCAAGATACCCCATGTTCTCCGCTTTTTGCGGTCTATAAGGAGTGCCTCAAGGCAAGTTTATCTTTGCTAATGTTTTTTATTGGCATACATATGCTTCAGAATATCTGGTGGCACCATATGGATGAACTTTATTAGTAAAATACATAATGGTTCTCAATGCAGTTTTCATCATTGTGTCTCAATTTTTCGACAACTAATGGGGGGTAATCAGAGAGACTTTATTAACGTAACTTTTAGCAGTCGTCAAGTCACGTGTGTAATTATGTACTGGAGGTTGTTAATCGTTCAACTTTACTCACGAGTGCCCCTCGTGTAAATAACCATTTCATTCATACAAATTAACCTCAATTGATAAAGGTGTATGGATAATAAACTCTCTGCATTAATTACTTTTTACGAAATTTACCTAAATGTTGTGAGACTTGAATACATGTTGTTGAATGTCATTGAGCATTTTTATTTACTTACTAGAACACCCTTACAAAACAAAAGATGGGGGTAGACCTCGAAGAAATTGAGAAGGATGTTTTGGGCACGGACCAAGAACAAACCCAACCCCAACCCAAGTGAAAATCAAAATCATGCAGCCTTTCATGGATAACATTATGTATAAACGGGCATCAATGTACAGTCGATTTGTAAGAATTGTTTTATTAGCAAAACATGGAATAATTGGGAAATAAATGCACTAAGTTATAACTTCCAACAAATAATATGAGATTTCCTAAACTTCATTGACTATTGCAGTATGAAAAACATCTATTTGCCACCAAAAAATAACTTGATGCGCTCCAAAAGTCCAATGTACAATTTGTGTTCGTGAGCAGTGCACAAGTCGACCAACTTCAATGCAAAATCGTTGGTAACACCTCGCTCATCCAACACGTTCATCAACAAGTCATACAATTGCTAGAAATTAGACAAAGTTGTTAATCGAGAGATTTTGAATGCAAACAAAATTTCACGTGAATGTTAAGAAGAAACTAACCCCATCCATGATTGCTCCTGCCACGGAATATGTGGAATCATTTTTCTCTCCCTCGTAAATAGTAAGCTCATCAATGACGAAAGTGTCATCTATGTTAAAGAAAAGCAAATATTTAGGGAAGAAATTAATTAACACTACCTCACTCTTAAAACAAAGACTTACTGTATTCATCAGGATCATTCGGGTGATTTATCCACATATCATCATTCATGGAGCAAACAAATTCCATAGTTTTCTTTCCTTTAGTCATCTGAATGATGAAATTTGGTGTAGACTTCAGCTGAGGAAATAATTTTGGATTTGTTAGTCAATTGTTTTTTAGAATCTTTAAGCAAGAAGTGTGTCGCTATATTGAATCTCACTCTGCTAAACTCAATATCATTTCCAGGTGTTTTCTCAATGGCTTCATCATTTTCATCGGTATCAACTGAGTGATTTATGTTTACTGTCACTTTTATTCTAAAAAAAAAACAATAAAAATTATGCATTTTATATTACATTACTTGTAGTCAAGCCAAACTTGATATTATTTCAAGGATCATTAAGAACTAAGACAGGCAATACAAAACCTCAAATTAAAAGTATTTATACCATCAATAACAGTCTTGCATTTCTACTGTTCCTTAAGCCCCCATACACACCAAAGAAAAAACCGCAAAGGACAAATGGAAAAGTTTGTCCCGGTTTGTCGAAAGCGGCCATTTTGACAAATCACAAACCGATTTTCATGTTTTTATCTGCAATTTGTTTCTCCTGTCGAGTGTCGGTACATGAAAGGAGACAAACCATGAATCGATTAATGGTGGCGCTGCTTAGCAGCTGCAAGCAACGATTCGTCCGCAATATAGCTAGTACAAATTTTTATTATTAATAGCTACGAGTGGTAGCTTGATTTTTAAAAATATAGCTCCCACTCAAACGATAAACTAACATAAAAATACGAAACAATATATAAATTGCTAACCTATCCTTAAAAAACGTATCTAACATCATACTTACAACTATCTATAGCTGTTTTATGGGAGAAATCACGGCACGTGTGGAAATTGCTATAACTGTATACTGTATTGCTATGGTTACGCCTGAACGCATTCACGTGATCATCTGCTGCGTTTTCTCAGTATGTTTTTTGTGTACGCTTAATTTCTACAAATCTGGTTTGTGGAAATCTGGATATTTTGAC
>JAQGAO010004368.1:0-15270 GCA_034697705.1 Ommatoiulus sabulosus
GGACAGGGGGATGGAGGGGGGTATGACCAACTCGGACGTCCACTTGAAAGAAAAAATGCCAAATAAAATTGGTTCCCAAAGTACAGGGGAAATTGAGCGCAATATCGCATAGGTGGGTTATAAATTGCAAAAGTTCGTAAACAGGGTACCCCCAGTCCTGGAAAAGTAGGAGAACTTAAAAGCTCAGGGTCCATACTTTCAAATTTTCCCGGTGCAAATTTGCAAAATTTCAATTTTTCTCGAGCATAAATTTGCAAAATTTTCCACCTTTTCCGAGGACATTTTTACAAATTTGTCCATGTTTTCCCGAGAACAAATTTGCTAACATTTTTCACGTTTTCCAAAGGACAAATCTGCAACATTTTCAACTGTTATCGAGTACAGATTTCTAAAATTTTCGAAATTTTCCAAATGCAATATTTTTTAATTAGTTTCGGAAGTACTGGGGGAGAGGTGTCCTGATTGGCCGGACACAATGCGGACAGGGGGAAGGGGGAGGGGGAGTCCAATTTTGGGCAAATTTTCCGGACGTACTTTTTGAATGGCCCCATGTTGATACATTTCCCTCTTGGAAATGAAGCATAACATGACATACTTCGTAACATGCAAATAACACGAACAAATCGTTTTAAACATGCATTCGTTCATGTTTTCATGGTCTGATGCACACATGCATAACTTGTGTGTATTTGAAACTACGCAGATTATATGTTTCAGTAAGATGTGATTTACCAAGATCATTTGTTTTACTTGTTATTATCCATACATTGGACACTTTCCCAATGTACAGGTACGTTAATATGTATCATTCGCATTTCTTCTCAGACTGGAAAATTCGGTGAATTTCACCGCAATTGTCTTCATAAAATTAACCGAACCTTGAACAAATTCTAAATCTTTCATTTAATGATCTGATGGTATTTAATTGACGTTGGTCATATTTGTTGACGACATCCTGTTGACGACACAAATCTGCATTTGGGTAAAATAGTTCCCAAGCAAGAATAATAATACTATTATTCATTTCAGGAGTGCTTTCGAAATTTCTACAATTAGTGGTAATGTATAAAGTTGAGTACCATCAACATGAAGAACGTACCGTCATCGACTTTTTCCCAATTTTTACTCATAGCAACGCAATACACGCATTTCCGCATGACCAGTGTCCCCCCTTCCCTGGTGGTCACCCCTCCCCCACAACCAAACAAAAATACGATTTGGTTTTATCGAACTTTCCCATCGTCACCACCAGCACCACCGAGGGACGAGCATCGATGCCACGCGGGTTGCCGAAGACGTGGGAGTACCCTTGCTTTTATTGACAGTGAAAAGAGGTTACCAAACCAGTTTCCATTTCGGTAAATAAAACTGCCATCCCGAAATCTGCATCGTGGTGCAGCCGATATTTATGCGGCGTTGGTCGTAGTGAGACGCTGAAGGATACTGCTGAGGATTTATGGGGAAACATGGCGACGTGGGCTTGAATTGCCGAGGTATGGATTCCACCACGGTACCGAAGTCGAGCGATAACAGGGTTCACGATGGTCGCACGCGTCCAAGTTTAAGGATGACGCAATGAACGTCGACGATCATTGGTCAGCTTTTTTTTCTTGCCCCGTTCTGGAGAATCAGCAGGAAAACGTACGATTTTCCAAAACCGGTCTGGGGCAATTGCCAAAAACGTGCGGAGTTGGAGTTATGATTGATCGGAAGAGCGAAAACGTTCAAGGTTTTAGTTTTTGTCAGCCAGTAGGCATCGCTGCCAATGCCGAGGACGACTTTACCGGAAATGCAGGAGATTTCGGAAAATGTTAGCGAGCGCATTTCTGCAAATTGTATTTCGGGGTTAATAATTCCAAAGGCTGCACAAGGTCTGAGCAAGGAAGCGGGTATAGCAACGGTGGCATTCTTACTAAAAAGCTTTTGTTTTACATTTGTGCATATGACCACGCCATGTGGGTCACTCCATGCTCAAATATTTTTAACTATATGTATAGTACATATATGTACATGTACCTGTATGCATGTGTACTATCAATAAAAACTAAATTGCAGTTTGCAGAAAGTGAATATTGGCAGTGGTGGTTTGTAGACACGGAAAATTAACAATGGTGGTTTGCAGAAAAGGAAACCAGCCAAGTATAGTGAAGTTTTTCGCTATTGTTGCCGGTCCCAAACCCGGGTAAATGGGGAAGATTGGGGAAAGCAACGGTGAACTGCTATGTGAAACCTTCACCAGTAAACTTCATAGCCATCACGTCCAATGGAGGAAGTTGGCATATGAGGTCTCTGATAATAGGACACGACTGAATCGGATAATAACAATAATAATAATGATAATAAAAATAAGAAATGGAAAACTAAGAATGGTGTTGGATAGTAAAGGAAAATTAACAATGGATTATAGTGGTTATGTAGAAATGCAAAATTAAAAATGGTGATTTGCAGAAACTGAAAATGCCAATAGTACATAGTTTGCCTAAGTTTGTAGAAACTAAAAGCTGCCAATGGGGATTTTTAGCAACGAAAAATTAACATTGATGGTTTGCACAAATGGAAATTAGAGATGGTGGTTTGTGGAAACTGAATACTAGCTGTCAACAGTGGTTTGCTGAAACGGGAAATTGACAATGGTGGTTTGCAGAAAAAGTCAGCACTATAATGGCTGTATCAATAATACAGCACGTGAATTTTGTGGACACCGAAAAAAAATTAACAGTTGTAAAATTACATTTATCATACGATTTCAAATTGACATGACACCATGTAATGGTTAACTATGTTCGAAGTGTTATCAATTCTGTATCCGTGCAACCCAGACCTCTGTTAATTCACTTTACAATTGCTCAAAAACAAACTGGAGTGTATTTAATACATATGAACCAAACTTGAAAGAAATGCAGAACAAATTGATGGAAATTGATGGAAATCATATCAAGCAGGGATAAGGACACTTTCGTGCTTACAATTTCAATGATTTTCTGTTAGCAATACGAAATATGACGTACAGCTAATCAAATTATGGTTTCGAAGTTCCAAAATGCCAATCACAACATCAATACGAAAACTACTGAAGAAATGTCATAGAATGCATGAATTTGTTTAAAAAATTCATTTTTGAATAAATGAGGCGTCAAATGGCTGATTGAATTAAATTTAACAGCAGTTAAAGGATTATAACAGAGTATTGCAAAACGCAGTCGTTTCATAGAATCAGCGCGCCAACCTCAAATTTACATAATAAGGTCATTGACTTCCTAGCAACTGACATCCGAATTATCAAATTTAATCGATACACAATTTCAGCTGTGCTGCCCAGCCATCAAGATACACTGTAGGGGTACTCAGACGGATGCTTTAAAGAATCCTGCTTTGACAGTCGGGAGTCACGAGTGCAAATTAAATGCATTAATTGGCTTAAAGACAATGATAAACTTGAGTAAGATTTGTAAACCATAACGTGTCGATTTTGCACACGACTGCGAAAGTAGATTCGTAAAACATCTGCTTGAGTGCCCTTATAATATTCTGTAGAAATAAAAATATGAATTGCAGGTCGTAAAAGTAGAAAAATAAGAAAACCTGTAGGGTTATAGCCATTTAACGGATAGTTCTATATTTAGAAATTCCCAAGATACGTAAACTAATGATTTTGTTTATGAAAAATGCCATTATTGAGAGATAAATTAATAACAAGCATTTGAAGATGGTTCATGTGATCCAGTCATTCACTGCGCGGGTAAAAAGTATTCGTAGTGAAAATTCCAATATTTAGAACTAGAAGAAGGAATAAGCATAGAATAGAATTAAATATTCAGAAATTGTTATTTTTTGTACAATGTAGCCTACTGCATACGTTTATAGGAAAAAATTGAAAATATTTGACTTTATGCCCAAAATTATCTAAGAAAAGACTCCAGTAACGAATGGATCAGTAGAATTCAAAAGATTCTAGATACACCCTCTCAATAATGTGGAAAAAAAATTGACAAAAACAGTTTTCCGGAGTATAGAGAACAGTTTTTCCCCCCAATTCTTACAATTTTAATATCCCAGACACCACGTGCCTATAGGACAAAATTCGCCTTTTCGCAATTTCCGAAAGCCGAATCTAGCACAAAATAGCTGCATGTCTATGTCATCGTAAATAGGACTAGTATATTTTTCTGGTAAATATACTGAACGATCGCGCCTACGGCCAAACGAACTTTTAAACTGCCCAGTCCGGCTAAAATCCTCATTTTTAATAAAGCAGGCCCAGTTTTGCCATGATTAATGGACTAACGCTCGCTGTCAGTAGCAGGCGTCGCCGGCATAAATCATCACAAATTCCCGAATTAACGAGCGATTAGCTCGAACAATTAAAAAGGAGTAGCCGAATTAATTACTGGCAAAGCCACGAGGCAAATTAACGCTAGCCGAGTCCACGCAGAAATTTAAGTGAAGCAGCAACTTTAAATGGCGGACACGTGCTCGGAAGATCAAAGGTAAATTGCAACTGCATTTTCGCCTTATAGCGAATAGTAATTTTGGATTAATTCCAGAATGGACAGCAATAAATCAGTCCATTCGACATAGAAAATTCCGGACGAAATTAGAGGAGGGTGGTCCAGACTGTCCAGCTATGCAGTCAGGTCAGTGGCCAAAACCAATAC
Source organism: Ommatoiulus sabulosus (assembly GCA_034697705.1). Taxonomy (NCBI): domain Eukaryota; kingdom Metazoa; phylum Arthropoda; class Diplopoda; order Julida; family Julidae; genus Ommatoiulus; species Ommatoiulus sabulosus. Next base: position 4,656 of record JAQGAO010004368.1, read on the forward strand.
TGAATTGAAGCCGTTGCTTTGGAAACGTTTGTACAATTGTATATCACGCTTGTCATACGTTTTCGGACACTTTGTTTCGCAAACTAACAACATTTTAAGAATGCAAAACTTTTGTTCATCTGACTCATTGTTTTCTTTGATCTCTTCGATGAAAAGTAAAATTTGCAGCAAAGTGCATTAAGTTTCAAAACATAGAACAAATAAAACAATGTTACCTCTATACCAACAACAGACGAGTTTAGGAGTAAGAACTTTGTATGCCTTTTAATTCAGAAGTTTACTTGATTCTTCTTCTTATTTTTTTAAAGTAAGATTTGCACCGATAAGTTTCAAAACAAAAGTATTTTAAGCAGCATTATCTTTACCTTTAACAGACGATCTTATGATCAAGAACTTTAATTGTATTTTTATTCAGATTTATTATTATTATTATTTGTGAGTGGGTAATAAAATTGGAAATTTAATATCCGCATAAAGATTCAAATAAACTCGTCAACAAATGAAAACTAATTCCTAAACTAAACAAATGAAAACATCAGAAATAATCTATGAATTAGTTTTCTCAAATTACCCCATGTGATAAATTAATTTTTTTATACCAACAATAATTTGATATAGTTTACACGTCCTTATTAATGTAGATGTACATGTAATTTATAAATATGATGGATTTATAAGTTGCTCATGTTTACTTCTAAACTCGTTTTTCGTAGGCCTCCAAATAAGAGTACATCATTTTTGATGTGTAAACGTGAGAAACCCAAAGGGTTGAAACATCTTCTTGAAATGTAATGCAAAGAAAGTTATCATTCGAGACGAAATTCTGCTTTGATTTAATAGTCTGCAGTACAGTGAAGGAAACAAACGTTACTCATGTACCCAGCATGTTACTCATGCATGGACTTTAAATAACTATTCGTCATTTAGTTCATACATGAGTAACATACAATCGCAACACAAAGTCGCCATCTTTAATTTACTTAGACGAAATCCATGAATCTTTTTGCCAAAAAAAAAGTAAAAAAAAGATGCATGGATTTCATCTAAGAAAATTAAAGAACACGTATTTGAAATCGGCATTCTGAATCTAGTCACCGACATGACGTCATAGATTAGCTTCAGCATCCAAGATGGCCGCCCGCAGGTAGTGATAATTCAAGTTTTTTGTTTGTTTTTGTTTTGCCAAAGAGCTTCAATGGCTGGAGAGGTATTCTGCCGAAATTTGCCAAACCCAAAATTTCGAAGTAGCCCGGCTGCCAGTCGCCCCAAAACGCAATTTATTGCCAATGGTCCATGCACGTGCAGGCATGGCAGCCGCGTGCACATTCCCCATCGAAGAAGGACCGAAAACTGTCACAAAGACTGTCCCCCTAATGAGTGGGCCTTGTCCGAGTCGCTAATATTTCTTCGTGGACGTCCCCCTGCTCGCTCACCAGGGGGCCTCGCGTAATAAAATCCTAGCCAATGTCACATAATCTAACACATGATTAGAGCGCAATTGATCCAGCGCCATCTGCCATGTTTCCAGCGCAGCCAGGGGTGGACAATGGCAGGCTGGCTGCAGATGGCGCATGCAAAACTGTAAGCGATATTTTGGGAATGTTTGCAGGGCTGAGTCGAACGCTCCCTCAAACCGCACCTCCGATGCCGTGCTTGAGCAAGGCATCTGTATTTTCAAGACGTTGGGAGACACTGCGTGAACACTGGAGCGTATTTCCTATCTGACATTTAACCACGAGCTAGGACGTTTGGAAAACTGGTTCCCACGACGTAGAAGAAACCTAGCAAATCTTAGAACATTTAGGTTTCCCTACATGTTGTGTCCCAACGGAAAATGGAATTCGAGGATTATTCAGCCCCACTGTTCAGCCCAACATCGGAGTACATTTCTGCAAGCTTCTTGTGCATGATGTCATTGCAATTCATTGGTGGTATTTAAAGCTCACATTTAGAGGCACCGTTCACTGTTATGTCCTGTACATTTTAAGAAGTAATCCCATTGATATCTTATTTTTACATTGCAAAAAAATCGATTTACATCATTTAACTATATGCTTGAAAAAAAATCAGATTTTCCAACTTAGAATCAACTCATTTTAAACATACAATGTATTTTAAAGATGGCTTCATCAAAAATAGTCAAGCTATCCCTTATACTCTCCATCAAGGCCTTGATATTACTTGTGTATAAGTACTAACCAAAAGATTTTAAAAAATAAAACCGATAACTAAAACTGCCTAAACAATATTCTAGAAACATTCCTCATCCTTGACACTAATATGTCTTTCCTAAAGAGTACATACATGTAGCTGGTTTATAAAGTATGGTCAAAAATAACATAACTGAGTAAATAAAATAATTTTGTAATATTATTAATGCATCACTTTATTACGTATGGGCTCAAGAAGGGCGCATTGCATTGCAAATCGTAGCTACTCAACTCGTTTGAGTGAATGCAATTGATTTACATGTACAGGTATGAACATTTTCATTATTCAAATTTTCGAAGGCAGAACATGTGCTATCCAAAAGCAACGCGTCACAGACATATCATTCACATGTTGCATTGTGTAAATTTTTTTTCAGAACAACACAAAAGATTCTAATCTCAATAAACGTGTCAAGAACCAGCACCGTTGATTCTAATCATGTTACCAATTATCCAATAAACAAATGATGAGCGTAGGTGTTATCATTCTCCAAAATAACAATGATCGCTTAAGTTGAGACTTGGTTATTTCAGACTATTTTTAGGACTTTTGCCAAGAGGAATTTCGCATCTCTGGTTTCCATACACGGGGCAAGATGGCGGCATCTACCTGAAGATGACGTCATTTCCTGCATGCCTCGTCCTAGACCCACATCAAAGGTAGAACAGATTTTTGGAGACGGACAATGAGCAATATACATTGGCGAAAAGTGACGTGTCCCAGCGTGCATCCCTTTTAACCCATTTTGCATAAATAGGCACCCCGGGGGGTGGGAGGTGGGTGGACGGGGTCGCGCAAATGAATGACCATCAACGAGGGGGTTTTGGACACCAGGGCAATGAGCCGACGCTCCCAGCCTTCCATTAACAATGGCTGGGACGTATGGGATATGAAAATACAATTTAGGAATTCTTTAAGTGAAATGTTTGTTCTTTTACGTCATCCAATCAGTTTAGCACCGACGCGCGAAAATAAACAGAAAAACGGGTTAGGTCATGTGATGATGGCTCAATCTAACATGGCACCACCCTCGGCTGATCCAGACCTATAGCGTGAGTGCATACTTTTTTTTTCTCATTTTTGTTTAGAAATTAATCTCGCCTCTTCATATCTGATTTTTTAAATAGTTTTTACTGAAATTATGTCGATGTTGTTTACATACAGTATCAGAGTTCAAGTTTTAGGAACGAACGTCCACGTTTTGGCTCAGCTGATGCTGTTGCGTTTATTTTTTCATCTATTGCTCAATTGCACTCAGTTTGAACGAACCACAAAATGAGTCAATGTTCGGTGTTTTTTTTTTTTTTGGTCCGAAAATGTCCGCGAACGCCATCTACAATCTTACAATTTGACAAACGTGTGAAGATCATGTCACTAACATGTGAATATCGTGTCATCCAAACATGTCATCTGGAGAAGACACTAGGGGCACTCGGAAGCTTTGCAAATCGCACTTTGTCAGTACGTCGCGAAGTCACGTGGTGGCAAAATTGACATGCTTATTGGTTTAATACATTCATTACAGTTTTCAAACCAATAAATGCCTGTCTTTGACAGTCACTAAATCACGTGTAAAAAAGTGTGGTCTGTGAAGCTTCTGTCTACGTACCCCCTACTGTATTCACTATCTATCACACCGATTTTTGATACTGTACCTTATGAATGACATCCACGTACTTGAGATCTGCCTTATACTCAAGTAAAGATGACGCACTGCATTCGAAAACATTAAAAAACACATTACAGTACTTGAGTTCCATGTCAGGTGCAAGCACGTCAAATTGTACAACATTAACAACAGACTCGAATGGATAACACGTGTATGTCGAGTGTTAGCCGCACTTGACCCTCGACCTTTTTAGCGTTTAAATGCTTACTAGATACCACCCTATCGACAAATAATCACAAACAACATGTTGCTGTCTCTTTTTCAGTTGAGCATTTTTCCAGCGCTCTCTCTAATGTCATGCAAGAACGGCTCCATTTATTTAAAATGAGTCGGAAATTTTGCAGGTTTCAGCGATTTCGGGTGGATAAAAAACAAGGTCACCACTAACGACGTCCTTGCCTCATTTACAAACTGCTGCGCATTTTTAATTTTGCATAAAAGGCCAAATTCCTGCATTACCTTAAGAGTAGGCCATTATTGTTTAGTTTTTTGCGGATTCGGAAAATGCGAACAAAATTCAATTTGCAACCGTATATGGACGCACTCGAATGCGTAACATTTAGTGAATGTCCCTGAATTACCACAATAGAAGTAACTCAATAAATCTTCTTTGGAAATTTTGATCACCTCATAATAGATGGGTTCACGTGTAACATTAAGAAGCAACACATTCCCATTAAGGGATAGATCAGACTTTTTTAATAAATTGAATAATGTACATGTATTCAACAAAAATCTTTCGAATTACAGTACATGGACATTGTAGTAATCTTTAAAAAAAATGACAAATTCACTGAAAAAAGTGCTTGAATTAAATTATACGTTTAAAAGGTGGAATTGCTTGAGAAAATACATGCACAGCGTATGTACAAAATCAGGGCTTATAAACATGTTCTAGATCTAAAAGCAAGTAAAGTAGCTTTGGTGGCAAATGCTAAAATCGTATTGCATGCCATGAGTTGAACATTTAAATTTATTTTAATCGATTCAATAGGGGGACTCCGACAGAAACTTTACGAATGGCACTTTTGACAGTCGTGAAGTCACGTGTTCAAGAGGAATGCCTTCATTGGTTTAACAACATCGATAACCTTGAGACATTTTTTTAACCAACAGCTTGTCGATTTTGCACACGTAACTTCACAACTGCCAAAGTACGATTGTCTGGGGTCCCCTAATAGAATCAACTACTATACAGTTTTCCTCGAATCTGAGTTACGATTACAGGGAATCCTGTACAAAAGTTGATTCTATTAGGGGACCCCGGTCAATCATACTTTGGCAGTTGTAACGTTCTGTATGAAAAGTCGACAAGCTATTGGTTGACAAATTTCACTCAAGGTTATCGCTGTCTTTAAACCAGTGAATGCATTCCTCTTGCACACGTGACTTCACGACTGCCAAAGTGCGATTCGTAGTTTTTGAATGAAAACGACGGTCCGGTGTCAACGAAAAGAATCTGGTCCCCCCTTTCTTCCCCCCCCCCCCCCCCGAGTCAATGACGTCATTCAGCAAGTACACAATCGGAAACCTTTGTTATCTGCGCCCATTCGCAATACGAGTTACAAACAGCTTATTTTTACATGCCAAGCCCTCCCATTATCCCAACCAGACAAGCTCCTGGCAGTCAAGAATCTGACAAAGATGGGAAATCCTTCCCAATTCTGAAGCATTTTTTTGCGCCGCACGCCGCTGCCCATGAAAAACAACGCCATGCGGTCTGCCAATGCACGACTTTTTTGTAGGAAAATTTCAAAAAAGTGAAATGGCCCGAGGGGACCATTTTCAGAAAACGCAGCTGTTAACGGCGCACCACAAAACCCTATTTATGATACGATTTAAGAGAAAAAAAAAACTGAATCACGATGCTCCAGACTGGCGACTTCATTGATGACTTCTTATCGATCCTCGTTCACTTTCCACTTGAAGAAACGAGTGACGAAACGTTTGTTGTAACAAACTGTTAAGTGTCAGAGATGATTGCACCAGTCAATCTGGTGCATCGAACAAGTCGTACCTCTTGACACGATGAGTGTCCATCAAAGGCGTCGCAGCCGTTGGTGTAAAGTGGCCACGACTGTAGCGTTCTTGATGGACACTCCTCAGCTTAATCTGCAATTACGAGTCAAGGGTTTGGACGTCGACTGACATAACCAATGATTATACTTTGTAAAATTTGGTATAATCCGATTCCTCGCCGTTATGTCCTAATAACTGCGAATAGATTAGGAAGGATCTTGGCACAAACAAAGCAACTATTTGATGCAACTATACCTGAGTTGAAATTATTTTTAATAAGATTAAAAAAATAAAACTTGGAAAGCATCCAAAATCGTTTACTGAAAACTTAATTCCATTAATTTCGAGCTTTGGATTAAGGTCAAAAATCATATAATTTCCAAAATCTGGTTTAATGCGGTGTTAAGTCATTAAAGTCAAGCAAAATGAGATTCAGTAAAAACGACAAGTATTGACTTGTAGGTTTGGTTAAATTACAATAAGGTTGCTTTATCTAAGAATTAAAAGTTTTCAGTTGTGTCATTTCTGAAGCTGCACTTGTAGCATCTTTATTAAAAACGATAAAGGTTAAAGCAGAGGAATCGTACTACAAAAATGGTAACTTAATAACTGCGTTATAATTTTTCCATAATATAAAAGCATTTCATGTACTAAGCTAATTAAGTTGACACTGAAGGAACTCATTGTAACTAATCGTTGTCACTTGTTTCTGGAAACAAACTTATGTAAATTACATAAATTATGTTTCTGAAAACAAAATTGCGAAGTAAAGCTACGTTCACACTACAAAAGGAAACAGAGGAACGTTGCTGATTGATGCCACTTATTTCTGGAAGCTGATGTTTCCAGAAACGAGTGGCAACAATTAGCAACAAGAAGTTCCTCAATGTCGTAAAGCTACGTCCACACTAAAGGAAACATTGAAACGCTTTTTGTTGCTAATTGTTGCCACTTGTTTCTGAAATCATAAACATACTTCCAGATTATGCTTCCAGAAACAAGTGGCATCAATCAGAAACAAGAAGTTCCTCAACGCTGTTGTCAGAAAGAAGAAGTTTCACTGAATGATACAAAGACAAACTTCATGTTGCTGATTGATGTCACTTGTTTCTGGAAGAATTATGTTTCCAGAAATAAGTGACAACAATTAGCAACAAGAAGTTCCTCTTCGTTTCAGCAACAAGAAGTTCCTCTTCGTTTCAGCAACAAGAAGTTCCTCTTCGTTTCCTCCAGCGTGGACGTACGTAGCTCTAGGTAGACCATGTGCTGCAACAACTCTCTACAGCAAGGAATATATCGTAAACAAGGTTTGACCCTTACCTCACTTTCCTTGAGCAGAGACTGGCCGAGACTCGGGTGCGTGAGGATGACCACACTGACCATCGCGGCAACAACGGCAACGGTTAACCGGTTGTGAGCCATGCTTAATAGGCGATTCGCCGATGAAAGATGAAATATCCAAAAAGTTAGCAGCAGCGTCGCAATAAGAGCGCTTAGTCCAAAGTTCGTTCAACGTGGGCGAGCAGATGAAAGGAATCCGTATCAATTAAGTCGAAGACTAGACTAATCGAGCGTTAAGTTACCGGGCAATTAATGACGTCAGATTCTTGCGAGTGGGGGCAACGTGTAGGTGTGGAAACGATCGGCTGAGAAAAGTAGAAGCAAAAAAAAAAAAAAAGATTTACGAAGAGGTGACGTCAGCCGTAAAAAAAACTGGCCCAATTAGGAGCAGAGGTCAAGGGTCGGAGGTGAATCCGGAACGTCACGGCCGATGAACGTCGGGGGTGGCAGACACGATCTCGGATTATGTCACTCCTCTAAGTGGTTACTAATCACGTCGAGCCAGTGGAAAAAAACAAAACAACAATGCGATTTCGTTGAGAAATGCGTTCAAAGTCGAATTAATTTGGGTAAGAGTGTGGAGAAAGAAACCCACGCGCTCCGAACGAGAAACAAAGTCGTGGACGTCCAGCGTTTTTGGAAATTCGCCGCGAGAAGTGGGAACGAGAAAGTGCGAGACGTCAGTTTCGAACGCGAGAAACGCACGTGGGCGCGACCTGCCTGCGAAAGTTGGACTTGGAAATAGAAAACGAAAACCGAAACTGGGAAAAATCCGAAATTTGGGAGAAAAAAAGGCTTCTCGGCGGAAAAGTTAAGGGAAGTTTGGGAAGATGAACTAGACTGCGGAAATTTCGAAAAGTCGGAAAATGTTGAGGGAAGGGGATGGCAGACGTTTAGAAAAACGCTGGAGAAAGTTTGGAAACTTTGGAACGGATGGATATACTTGGGAAATTTGCTTGGGATGAAAAAGTATTATGAAATTTGTTAACGACGAAGTTTTGAAGAATTTGGTAAAAGATGAAAGTTTCGGAAATTTGGTAAAAAATGTAGCTTGGGAAATTTGGTAAAAGATAAAGTTCGGGAAATTTGGTAAAAGATGAAGTTTGGTAAATTTGATAAAAGATGAAGTTCGGAAAATTTGGTAAAAGATGAGGTTTGGGAAATTTGTTATGATTTCTAGTTTGGGAAATTAAGGTTAAGAAACTTGGTGAAAACGAAAAAGTTGGGGAAACTTGGTAAAGACGAAAAAGTTCTGGAGATTTGGTAATGACGAAAAAGTTCTGGAGATTTGGTAATGACGAAGTTCTTGAAAATTTGGTAAACACGAAGAAGTTCAGGAAACGTGACAACGACTCAGAAGTTGGGCACTTGAAAGTCGAAACTTCAGATAAACCCGCTGAACCCGACCACAAAACGCACGTGGGCTGACTGACAGTAATTTCGGATCAATCGTCAACCGGCTAAAACTGTCTCGAAACGTGAGAAAAAGTAAACAACCCGTACGAAAAACTTTGAAAACTCACTAAAACTTGCAAAATCAACGCGTGCACAAGTCCGAGCCCGAGCTTTGGTCCGTCGCCGCAAGTAGAGGTCGAATGGCGGCGTGCGTTTAGCTGGCAGCGCCGTGTCTCCGGGTACCGTTAGTTGGCATCGTTCCGGGTCGGTGGTGTTCGATTTCTTGCCCGCCAGTGGCAGCCCGATCACCGCAGAGAAATCACGCCGTTGTCGGAGTTTACGAACACGCTGCTCGATCCACTTCCAGCTCGACCGTTCCTCGCACTGTTTTCTCCTCCCCTCCGTCGTTGCAGCTAGGCAACGGACGAACGACCTGACTGACCGCGACGTCCGGCGTCTGCCTCGGCAGCCACTCGACAGGGATTGCCACTGGCTCGAGGCTAGGGTTGCGCCAGCCTGGGAAATGGCCTCGGGTCAGGTGATGATTCGAATGCTGATGATTGTTTTTCAACCGATGAAAAAGTAGCTTTTATAACCTGTAGAAGTTTGAAGGGCTGCACATTGGGCTCATGTCGCATGCCATCATTGGTTGGAGGCATAGTATGGTCCTACGCGAGACTCACCATTTTGACAGCAACTCAGCATGAATTTAACACAACATTTTATTCATTCCATTGGGGAAAATTACTTTGAGGCAGTGTCGAGGCACGCTTTTTTAGCTTTTAGTTGTTGATTAGATGAACCGATCACGTGATGTAGCCCCATACGTAACGCTGCATAAGGTCCACTGAAATATTCTGAAAAATGCTAAAGTTGTCCAAAAAAACGTTCATGTTGTCAAAAAAACGCACATTTATAAAAAAAAAACGAATTTTTTCCTATACGAATGACGATATTTTAAGAGAACGACGCTTTTCTTCTATGAAAGAAGGACACTTTTTCCAAAGAAAAAAGACTTTCTAACAAATGGCGGTTTTTTCAATAATACTGTTTTCTTAAAAATAGCAATTTTAGAAAAAAACGACACTTTTCCTATATAAATGACGAATGTTTTTAGAGAGCGACCCTAAATAGAAACTCTTCCCAAAAAAAATCGCGATTTCTCCAAAAAAAAAAATAAATAATAATAATAAAAAAATAAAGCGACACTTACCTATAAATGACGGTTTTTCCAAGAATACTGTTTTTCTAAAAATAAAATGACGAATTATTCAACTTAACTAAACAAATACATTGTTCTCAAAATGCGATACCATGTCTTCCAAAAATTGTCTATCCAATTGATGGAATTCTTATTTTATAAAAATAATAATTTCTTTTTTAAATCTAATAAAGTCATACAAGTTATACAAGTTTGTTGTTGATAACACATTTCTTGAAAAGCATGAAAAAAATGTCAGAACCTAAATTTGTTCAAGGATGGATTCAAACTTTCATATTTCGGATGAAATATACAAGACTATAACTATGCTTTTGATAACTTTCTTCGTGATGCCTCTTTTCACTTTTTGCCACTTTGTTGCAAGGTGCGCCGTCAAATTTTTTAGGATAAATATAAAAATACTTTGTCGCAGTTTATGCAGCCCTGAAGCAAGACCTTGTTAAGCATGTAATTATCAGGATTGAAAACTGCAATTTTACCCACGTAGAACCATTTAATCTAAATTTAAAAATGCCCAAAAATTACAGTTCTTCATGTATAGGCTACTTTCTTCATATTTTTCAATTATATGCTAGATGTTTTCGTCAATTAGAAAATCCACCATTTGGTCTAATATTGTTGCTAAATAATGTTAAAAAAAATCAGAATAAAAGAAAACGATAATATTCCCTTTTTTAAAATTTACTAGCGGAAAAACCCGGCTTTGCCCGGGGTTAAATTAAGGTAGAAGAATGTATAAATTGGAAAATTTTCGAGTT
>JAQGAO010004369.1:0-15268 GCA_034697705.1 Ommatoiulus sabulosus
CTACTTGGAAAATGGACCCTGAGCTAACCTCGTAGAAGTATTAATTTTAGATCGTCATGACTGCGTTGAATTTCCCTTACTTTTTCAAACTAAACCATTGTTCCCTGACTTTTCCAGGTCTGGGGGAACCCTGTTACATTATTATTTTTAACGTCTTCGTGGACCCCCACTACCTAATCCATGGACCCCAGGTTAAGAAACCCTGTCCTACAGGGTTTACCTCACCTGTAGTTCAAGTTTTCCGTGAGAAGTTTTGGATGTTTTTGACAAGAAATGAAATACTTTCAATATTTCTTTTTTTTTGAACTAGCTGGAAAACCCGGCTTTGTCCGGGGAATCATATATTTGCAATACAAATGTATACAAAAAAATTAAAAATAGTAAACATACATTAATTCGGAAAATTCAGGGAAGAATGACTAAATTTTGAAAAAGTCAGGGAAATTAAACCTATTAATTTTGTCAAAATCCAAAATGAATGCTTCTACGTGGTTAGATCAGGGCCCTCGCAACCTTCGCAAACTTTTAAAAAAATTTCCTGTACAAAGTTGGAAAATTTTCAGCAATTTCAGAGGACAAATCTTCAAGATTATCAAGTTTGGGAAGAGAAATTTTCCAAATTTTCGACTGTTTTCGAGGTCAAATTGGCAAAACTTTCAACAAAATCATAAAAATTGTAGTATTTAAAAAAGAATTGTCTCGGTTAATTCAGGGTTCACCCAGAAATTTCATTTTCAATTTCTCTGATTTTTTCCTGACTTTTCCAGGGTTTAAAAAATTCCCCTGGCCAATGACAATAAAAAATTGACATGTTTTGCAAAATGGGCACTGGAAAATATTTTTCAAAATTAACTAACGATAATTTTGAAAACAAATTTTGAACATATTTCAAACTTTTTCTTTCAAAACTTTGAACTTTTTTAAAAATAAATTCTGTTTTTTATGCTTTCGAATGTTTTCCTAAATTACGATCGTTTTTTTTTAATTTTCTAACTTTATTTCATAATTATGAACTACATTTCTTACGTGTTTTTATAATTTTAAAATTATGAAATTTTTTCTGAATTTCTAACGTGTGTGTTTTTTTTTAAAAAAAAAAAATTCTGAAAGTTTTTATTTCCAGCTTTTAATTTTTTCAAAATTCTGAAGGCTTTCATAAATTTTTAACGCGTTTTTTTTAAAAGTTCTGAAAGTTTTCCTGAATTTCTAACGTTTCTTTAAAAAAGGAAAGTGTGAAAAAAAAACGTTTGAAATTTATTAAATCTTTCAGATTTTTTATTCGCCTTTATTTTTAAAAAAACCTTATAAATTCAGGAAAGCTTTCAGAAGTTTTAAAACACGTTAAAAATTTATGAACACTTTCGGAAGTTTTAAAAAACACGTTAAAAATTTATGAAAACGTTCAGAACATTTAAAAAAATTAGAAATTTAGTAAATCTTTCAGATTTTTTTATTAAAAGTTTTGAATGTTTTCTTAAATTTCCAGCTTTTTTTTAAAAAAAAAATCTCGTGTTTTTCAAAAATTGTTAACGTTTTTTCCAAATTGAGAAAGTGTTTTTCAAAACTTCTCAAAATGTTACGAACGAAACCGAATCAATTTATGAAAACTTTCAGAATTTTAAAAAAATAAAAAGTTGGAAATAAAAACTTTCAGAATTTTGAAAAAATGAAAAGTTGGATTTCAGAATTTTGAAAAAATGAAAAGTTGGATTTCAGAATTTTGAAAAAATTAAAAGTTGGATTTCAGAATTTTGAAAAAATTAAAAGTTGGATTTCAGAATTTTCAAAAATTAAAAGTTGGATTTCAGAATTTTAAAAAAATTAAAAGTTGGATTTCAGAATTTTGAAAAAATTAAGAGTTGGATTTCTGAATTTTGCAAAAATTAAAAGTTGGATTTTAGAATTTTTTTTAAAAAAAAACACGTTAGAAATTTAGAAAAACTTTCAAAATTTTGTGAAAAAATTAAAAGTTGAAAATTAAAAACTTTCAGAATTTAAAAAAACTTTTATAATTTTGAAGTCGCAACCTTTGACCCCCAAAAAAACAGCAATTTCATGCTCAATTTGCGTAAAATTTCAAAAATTGGATTTCAGAATTTTCAAAAAATTAAAAGTTGAATTTTTAAAAAATTTAAAAGTTGGATTTCAGAATTTTTTTTAAAGAAAACACGTTAGAAATTTAGAAAAACGTTCAAAATTTTGAAAAAATTAAAAGTTGGAAATAAAAACATTCAGAATTTTAAAAAAAAGTAGAAATTTAAAAAAACTTTATAATTTTGAAGTCGCAACCTTTGACCCCCCAAAAAAACAGCAATTTCACGTTAAATTTGCGTAAAATTTCACCTAGCAAATAAGATTTTGTTTGAAATTTTGTCTCTTTTTGAATGGGCGTTAATTGCAAATGGCCGGAGAATGACCCTTGGCTAAGCGCCGAGTGACCCTTAAAAGTAAGCGCCAGACAGACGTCTTTTAGGAGGCGCCAGCGCGTCCCGAATACCTGCTCCCATGGGCCAGAGCACCCTCCGAAAGGGTTAAAGACAAATTAAAAAATAGGGGTCACTGTCATCGTTTAAATTATTCTTATCACAATTACTTCCTCCAAAATGTCACATTATTAAGCACATTTTTAATGAAAATTCCTGCTTTTTTTCAATTATTCGCTTAATTGGGAACTCACTCAGGTTTTTCACTTCTTCGGAGCTTTTTCTTAAAAAAATCGGATATAACGAAGTCTTGTCTGGCTTTTGGGCGTAAAATTGTTTAGTTTATTATTATTATAATAATCGGATATTACGAAGTCTGTCTGCTTTTATTATGACGAACGAAAAGCTTGAAAATTCCTCGATTTAATTATTATTTATTATTCGAATTAAGTTTGCCAACTTTTGAATTTGACCATAAAAAAAGGTTTGAACTCACCGTGAAAAAGTTTGTGGGAAATGTCATCGAAAATTTGGAGAAAGTTGGTCGAAATTTGGAAGAAACTGTTGTGAAATGTTCAAAATTATGAAATTTGTTGGAAATATGTGGAAAAAAACTTTTGGAAGTTTTGAAAGGACTTTTGAAAATTGTGAAATCGTTCATATTTTATGTAGATTATCCTATATTTTTGAAAAACGTTTTAAATGTTTTAATAAATCGTTCAAATTTTGGAAAACACTTCGAAATTTGGAAAAATAATTTTTTGTGAAATGTTCAAATTTCAGGAAGTTCGAACTAACTATGTGAAAAAAACCTTTGGAAATTTTGGTAAAACCTTTGGAAGTTTTGAAAACACTTTTGAGATTTGTGAAATCGTTCAAATTTTGTGAAGAAATCCTACATTTTTAAAAAACGTTTTAAATTTTTTAAATAAACGTTCACAAATTTCTAAAATTTTGAACATTTCACAACATGTTCGGAACGAAATGCTTGAAAATTCCTCGATTTAATTATTATTTATTATTCGAATTAAGTTTGCGAACTTTTGAAAACAAAATTTGGAAACAAAATTTCCGAAAATGTTGTGAAATGTTCAAAATTTTAGAAATTCGTTCGACATACAGAATGTCAAAAAAAAATGTCGAAATTTGTGGAATCGTTCAATTTTTTTTATTTAATTTAAAACGTTTTTTCAAAAATATAGGATAATTTGCAAAAAAAATTGAACGATTCCACAAATTTCGAGGTTTTTTTCACATTCTGTACATGTATGTCATGTATGTTTAAATTTTTTAGAAGTTACAACTTTTAAAAAACGTTCAATATTTTTTGTAAATTATCCTATACGTTTGTAAAATATAGGATTATTTACAAAAAAAATTGAACGTTTTTTTAAAAGTTGTAACTTCGTAAAAATTTAAATTTTGCTTACAATTTACAAAATTTAAAACCTGAAAATACTTGAAATTTAGAAGGAAAAGTATGCCAGAAACCTCAAACGTGTTTTTCAAAAATATAGGAAAATCTACAAAAAAAATTGAACGTTTTATTAAAAGTTGTAACTTCGTAAAAATTTAAACTTTGTTTACAATTTACAAAATTTAAAACTTGAAAAAACTTGAAATTTCGAAGGAAAAGTATACCAGAAACGTGTTTTTTCAAAAATATAGGATAATCTACAAAAAAAATTTAACGTTTTATTAAAAGTTGTAACTTCGTAAAAATGTAAATTTTTCTTACAATTTCCAAAATTTAAAACTTGAAAAAACTTGAAATTTAGAAGGAAAAGTATAGTTTTTTAGAAAAATGGACCACAATTACTACCCACGCTCAGACGCACTTTAACCCCGTAAGAAAGTAGCATTTTAAGCCCCAAAAAAAGTTGTTGACCAATGGTTGACCCATTGACTCTGACCGTAAATAGTACAAGCAGCGTGACAAAAGTCACGTTTGTTCGTTGACTCGGAAATTGTTGAACAAAGTTCGTCCCCCTTTTTATTTGGGAAATGAGTTTCTCACCCACATTTTTCACTTACTTTTCTTCGAAATTTAGGCTGAAATTATCATAAATTATCGATGTTTTTCACCTTTGGTCGATTGGACGATGATCTCAGCGTTTGAGGTACGTTTTTAGGGGGGAGTTTTAGGGGTTTTTTGGTTGCTCGGAATGAACAAATATTGTTTTTTGGCGGAGGTGCGAGATGCACCCCTCTTCTGGTGACGCCATTGTGGTGTACGTGATGGCCTTCACTCGTGACCTTACTTACATTCTGCTTAAACAATTTCCTACTCGATTTCTTCGAACGACCTCCAAAAACAATACAAAAACAACGAAGGAGGGACGGCCGAAAAGTCACCCCAAAATGGGGGTAAGGGGGGCCAGGATAAGCGCCAAAAATGTTTAAAAATGCAAAAAAAAATTGAAAAGTTTAGGGGAAATGTTGGAAATTTAGTGGAATTTAGCTCGAAACTGGACTTGAAATTGTAAACTTAGTGAAAAATGTAATAAGTAATTTTTTTGTAATAAGTTGTAACTTGGCAAAATTTCAATTTTGATGTCTTTTCAAAGTTGTACAATTTGTACAACGCTTTAAAATTTGTATAGATTTGTTGCTGGAAACAGAACATTGATATACGTGTAAAATGGCAATAATTCCGAATGAATTCGCGAAATATAACTAATTTTGAAAGGAACGTTTAGATTTGTACAACGTTTTAAAATTTGTACAGATGTTAGAGAAATTTTGCTGGAAACATGAACATTGGCATACGTGTGAAATGGCAAAAATTCCGAATGAATTCGCGAAATATAACCAATTTTAAAAGAAACGTTTAGATAAATTCGGACAATTTTGCAAATACGTAACGGAAATATTTATCAGAATTCTCATAAAATATAGAAAATTTCTAACTGATTTCGCAAAATATAGGCAAAGCTTAGATAAATTCTGACAATTTTCTCATAAAATATCAAAAATTACCAACTGAATTTTAAAAATATATATCCAAATTTGTAAGAAAAACTCAGACAAAATGACAATTTTGCAAAAACTCGACGAAAAAACTTATTAAAATTCTCATGAAATATCAAAAATTACCAACTGAATTCCCAAAATATAGCCAAATTTGAAAGGAATGCTTAGATAAAATATCATGATAATTTTGCAAAAGTTTGACGAAAAAATGTATCAGAATTCTCATAAAATACCAAAAATTACCAACTGAATTCTCAAAATATAGCCAAATTTGATAGAATATAGCTTATATAAATTCTGACGATTTTGAAAAAACTCAACGGAAAATTCCTCAAAATTCTAATAAAATACCAAAAATTACCAACTGAACTCGCACAATATAGCCAAATTTGAAAGCAATATTTAGATAAATGCTGACAATTTTGCAAAAACTTGACGGAAAAAATTCTCAAAATTCTAATAAAATGCCAAAAATGTCCAACTGAATTTGTAAAATATAACCAAATTTGAAAACAAAAATCTTAGATAAATTCTGACAATTTTGCAAAAAAATCGACGGGAAACCTTATTAAAATTCTCATAAAATACCAAAAATTGCCAACTGAATTCCAAAAATATAGCCAAATTTGAAAGGAATGCTTAGATAAAATCTGACAAGTTTGCAAAAGCTCGACGGAAAAATTTCTCAAAATTCTCATAAAATACCAAAATTACCAACTGAATTTGTAAAATATAACCAAATTTGAAAACAAAAATCTTAGATAAATTCGGAGATTTTTACAAAAGCTTGACGGAGAAACTTATTAAAATTCTCATAAAATACCATATTGAATTACCAAAATATAGCCAAATTAGAAAGGAAACCTTAGATAAATTCTGACAATTTTCTCATAAAATAACAAAAATTACCAACTTAATTTGTAAAATAAAACCAAATTTGAAAACAAAAATCTTAGATAAATTCGGAGAATTTTACAAACACTTAACGGAAAAACTTATTAAAATTCTCATAAAATAACATATTGAATTACCAAAATATAGCCAAATTAGAAAGGAAACCTTAGATAAATTCTGACAATTTTGCAAAAAACTCGACAGAAAAATTTCACAAATTTATCATAAAATACCAATTGAATTCCAAAAATATGGCCAAAATAGAAAGGAAACCTTAGATAAATTCTGACAATTTTCTCATAAAATATCACAAATTACCGACTGTATTTGTAAAATATAGCCAAATTTGAAAGGAAAGCTTAAATAAATTGTGAAAATTTTTCAAAAACTCGAGGTAAAAATTTGTCCTAATTCTCATGAAATACTAATGCTCCTTTTCGGATATTCCCTAGACCAAATTGTAGCGTGACGCATCGATCGTAAATATTTGTTGGGCTTAACGTGCGTTGACATCAGCGCTAATTTAAGTTAATTTCACGTCTACTTCTAAGCTGTTTTTCTTGCTTTTTTTGTTGACTTAACGTCGCCAAACAAAGCATAATTTTCAACTCAATTTTAATTTCTTCTTAATTGCCTTTCCTTGACTGATAACGAAACTGTCATGGCGCCTGGATTCAAGGTCACTCATCCATCAATAACCGGAAGTCATTCTAGGACTTTGTTAAACACGTCTACACGTACCGTAGTCTATTTTGGCCAAAATCTGTTTAATATTTTCAAAAGTTTACATTTTTAAATCAAATTTGAAACAATTTTCTATGAATATATTTTTTGATTTTTCAAAATTTTATTCCTAAACTTTGAATAACCGGAAGTCATCCTAGGACTTTGTTAAACATGTCTACACCAGGATTCCCCCAGACCTGGAAAACCTGGAAATGTCAGGGTAGTTGAAAATTACCTGGAAAAGTCAGGGAAGAATGGTTTATTTTGAAAAAGTCAGGGAAATTCAACGCAGTCATGGAAATCCAAAATTAATACTTCTACGAGGTTAGCTCAGGGCCCATTTTCCGACTTGAAATTTGGAAAAATTTTCCACATTTTCGGACTACAGATTTGCAAAATTTTCCACGTTTTTATGTACAAATTTACAATTTTCCACGTTGTCTGAGTATTAATTCTGAGGGAAGTTGAAAATGAAATTTCTGGGGGAACCCTGTACACCATAGTCTTTTTTGGCCAAAATTTGTTTAATATTTTCAAAATTTTACAATTTTAAATCAAATTTGAAATTTTTTTCGATACTTTTTTAATTATTTATTCTAATATCGGAAATGTACGTTAATATTCCGAAATATATCTGAAAACTTTCCTGTAAATTTCCAATAATTTGGAAGAAAATGTTTTAAGTATTTTTAAAAACTTTACATTTTGAAACCAAATTGGAAATTTTTTTCTATGAATGTCTTAAAAAATGTCCAAATATTTTCTAGAATTTTTAAAATTTTATTCCTAAACTTTTTAATACTTCTACAATAAGCTACATGTATTCGAATATCGGAAATGTACGGAAATATGGAATTTAGGAAATCTGGAAATAATGTTTGGTAGAAAATATTGAAAAAGTCATGTTCTTGGCCAAAAATTTCGTTTCAATTTTGTAAAATTTGTCAATATCACAAAAAAAAACTTTTCTTTAATTTCCAATAATTTGGACGAAAATTTGTTAAATATTTTCAAAATTTTACCTTTTTAAACCAAATTTGTAAAAATTTCCTATTGATTTCTTTAAAGTAAATAGTAATTAGTAATATTTTTAATTCAGAAAATCTGGAAGTAATTTTTGAAAAATTTCAAAAATATACTTTTAAAATAATGGAAATTTATACTAAATTCATGACTAAATTTAGCAAATTTATATATAAGATATTTGCTTAAAATAATTTGAAGTAATTTTTTGCCTTTAATCTTGAATTTACGAAGACTTTCGGTAAATTTCCCAAAAGTAAATAATTTTTAGCCCGAAATTCAAGGCGACCTTCAATGTTTGATGTCAAACATGGCCGCTAGATGGCGCCTCGTTCGCTGGCGGTTTAATTGACCGATTATCTATTAAATTCAACCGTGCGAAACTTACTTTTTGGCTTCTTAATAGGCTACTATATTTTTCATATCAAGTTTTTTTTAAAATAAAAAATAATATCAAAGACTGGAATTCGAAGGACATTCAAGGACGAACTTCTTTTTTTTAAATTTATTATAATATTTTTTTGCGCAGAATGTGTTCTGGAATTTGCTTGGGTTTTTATTTGTATTATTTTTGAAGTGCGTGAGCGTGAGTGCCACTGGTCAATACTCCCTTTTGCTCAGACTGAAGGGGAGTTCCTATTGGTCAGTTTTTGGGTGACGTCAGCAGCGCCACCTACGACCGAAAGACATTTCGAGGAGTGCCAATGACCTAAGCTGAGGGCTTTCTCCTCGATCTAACGTACTTTTTGTTTTGTCCTTCTCAAATTTCTGCCCCTGGGCCAAAAAATTACTAGACAAAATTTGGGCAATTTTTTGGTATGGAAATATCGCGTGTAAATATGTTTTTTGGATCATATTGGTTTGGGCGTGGCGTGCCATAATCCAAAAGTGTATAAATTTCCTATACTTAATCTAAAAATTTCACATTACAGTCCATAAATGATATTTTTTAAATGCAAATTTCACAATCGTTAATTAATCTATAAATTTCTTACATTTTTAATTAGTAATTAGTATATTTTAATTTTTTAAATTGTTATTCACAAATTCAAAAAATTACTAGACAAAATTTGGGCAATTTTTTGGTATGGAAATCTATAAAATTCTCACATTTTTAATTAGAAATTATTATTTTTTAAATTGTTATACACAAATTTAAAAAATTTCATTTTTAATCTAACAATTTTATATTTTAATCAAAACATTTTCTTAAATCTATAAATATTAAAATTTTAACATTTTCAAATTTCCTAATAGAAAAACTTCATATTTTAACTATTAAATTCACATTTTCTAATCAAAAAATTCCCTATTTTAAATATGAATTCCACCATTTCAAATCAAAATAATTTCCTATTTTTAACTATAAATTTCCCATTTCTCATATGAAATTATTAGATTAAATAATTTCATAATATAATCACAGATTTTATAGTTTAATTTTTCAATTTTTTAAATCCAAAAGTGTATAAATTTCCTATACTTAATCTAAAAATTTCACATTAAAATCCATAAAAGATATTTTTTAAATGCAAATTTCACATTCGTTAATTAATCTATAAATTTCGCACATTTTTAATTAGAAGTTATCATTTTTTAAATTGTTATTCACAAATTTAAAAAAAAATAATTTTTAATCTAACAATTTCATATTTTAATCCAAACTTTTTCTTAATTTAATTTCTTAATCTTTCATTCAAAAGTGTTTTCGATACATTTTCTATACTTAAATTGAAACACAAATTCATAAAATTTCACATTTATTAGGCCTAATCATTAAATTTCTTTTTTTTTAATTTGAAATTTTCCTATTTTAATAGGAATTTTAACAGGAATATAACTCTTTGTTAAATTAATAAACAAAATATTTGGAAATTCGTTAATTAATCTATAAATTTCGCACATTTTTAATTAGAAATTATTATTTTTTAAATTGTTATTCACAAATTTAAAAAAATTAATTTTTAATCTAACAATTTCATATTTTAATCAAAACTTTTTCTTAATTTAATTTTTTAATCTTTCATCCAAAAGTGTTTTCGATACATTTTCTATACTTAAATTGAAACACGAATTCGTAAAATTTCTCATTTAGAAATCATTAAATTTCCTATTTTTTTAATTTGAAATTTACCTATTTTAATAGGAATTTTAACAGGAATTTTGTTACTCTTTTGTACTCTTTTTTAAATTTTGTATTTTTTGTTAAATTTATATACAAAATATTTGGAAATTACACGCTAAATTTAGGTTGTAAAATAACAAATATTTTGGAATGTTTGTTTATAAAATTGTGATTTTAATTAATTTATTGAAACTTAAAGAAAAATTAAAATAGGAAAATTTCAAATTAAAAAAATGAGAAATTTAATGATTACGAAATGTGATATTTTAGGAATTTGTGTTTCAATTTATGTATAGAAAATGTATCGAAAACACTTTTGGGTTCACGATTAAGAAATTCAATTAAGAAAATGTTTTGATTAAGATATGAAATTCTTAGATTAAAAATGAATTTTTTTGAATTTGTGACTAACAATTTTAAAAAATTAAAATATGATAATTTCTAATTAAAAATCGGAAATTTATAGATTAATTAACAAATGTGAAATTTGCATTTAAAAATATCATTTATGGATTATAATGGGAAAATTTATAGATTAAGTATAAGAAATTTATACACTTTTGGATTTAAAAAATTGAAAAATTAAACTATAAAATCCGTGATTATATTATGAAATTATTAGATTACAAAATGGGAAATTTATAGTTAAAAATAGGAAATTATTTTGATTTGAAATGGTGGAATTCATTAAATTTCTTTTTTTTTTAATTTGAAATTTTCCAATTTTAATAGGAATTTTAACAGGAATTTTGATTTGAAATGGTGGAATTCCAAAATGGGAAATTTTCAGATTAAGTATAGGAAATTTATACACTTTTGGATTTAAAAAATTGAAAAATTAAACTATAAAATCTTTGATTATATTATGAAATTATTATATTAAAAAATGGGAAATTGTTAGTTAAAAATAGGAAATTATTTTGATTTGAAATGGTGGAATTCATATTTAAAATAGGGAATTTTTTGATTAGATAATGTGAAGTTATTAGTTAAAATATGAAGTTTTTCTATTAGGAAATTTGAAAATGTTAAAATTTTAATATTTATAGATTTTAACGAAGTTTTTAGAAATTCTGATAAAAAACACTAAGTTTTGTAAATTAGTAAATTTATTGATAATTTTTGGATCAAACAAATTACAAATATTTAGATAACAAACTTGAACACGTTTCCTTAAATATTTATTATTATTATTATTATTATAAATGTCTAAAACATTTCGAGATTTTCAAAGAATTTCTAAATATAAAAAAATCTTATTTTCAAAGAATTTAGCGCACAAACTTTTTGAATGGCCTCATATTAAAATCTAATTAATGACACGTGTTATCGAAATTTATAACAATAAAAAAATATAACGCAAGAAATTGTGCATTTAATGGCGCGTGGTCACGGCATTGTCCTAGTCGTATGGTCATTTAAGCGTGGTCATTCGCATCCAACTGACCAATAAATTGGGTGAAAAATTAGCCGATGTCCAGTCGGCGTGTCCGAACGTGGATCGTAAATCAACGAGTGAATGACCCTCGGCATTTTCAAAACCAATTCAAAAGCTGAAAAGGAAAACTTATGGTTTTATAAAAAAAATTATAATTTTTTAATATCAAATTAATTGGGAATTATCTCTGCGTGTGTCTCGCACGCTTTGTTTATTTTCTTTTGTCTTAATTTTTAATCTGATTTATGAACACTCGATATTTAAATATCCATTCTTAGATTTTTATGAGTTTAGAAAAAAACTTATTATTGGTTGAGTAAGTTTTTTAGTATTGATATTTTTAAGTTTGTTTATTTATATAGTGTCACAGGGTTCCTCCCAGATCTGAAAAACTTGGAAAACGTAGGGAACTTGAAAATGTCTGGAAAAGTCAGGGAAATTCAACGTAGTCAGGGCCTATTTGGAAACATTTTTACATTTCCCCAGTACAAATTTGCAAAATTCTCCACCTTTTCCGAGTACATATACTCCAAATTTTCCAAGGACAAAATTACAAAATTGCCCACGTTTTTCGAGTATAAATTTGCAAAATTATCCACGTTTTCTGAGGACAAAATTGCCCACGTTTTCCAAGTACGAATTTGCAAATCTTCTACATTTTCCGAAAACAAAATTGTCAAATTTTCAACATTTATTCATGCTAGTTTTTTTAATTTTTTTAATTTTTCTATTAAAATTTTCAAAAATATTTCATATTGTCGATTTTTGAAAATGTCATTTTTTTGACATTATCTTTGGTCAGGGAAATTTTTTTAAAATTTGGAAAGGTCAGGGAAGTTAAAAATGTCTGGAAAAGTCAGGGATGAATGCCTTTTTTTTAAAAAAAAGTCAGGGAAATTCAACGTAGTCAGGGCATATTTGGAAACATTTTTACATTTCCCCAGTACAAATTTGCCAAATTTGCAACAGTTTCTGAGGACAAATTTGCAAAATTCTCCACCTTTTCCGAGTACATATTCTCCAAATTTTCCAAGGACAAAATTACAAAATTGCCCACGTTTTCCGAGTAGAAATTTGCAAAATTATCCACGTTTTCTGAGGACAAAATTTTCCACGTTTTCCACACACATATTTGCAAAACTTCTACATTTTCCGAAAACAAAATTGTCAAATTTTCAACATTTATTTATGCTATTTTTTTTAATTTTTTTAATTTTTCTATTAAAATTTTCAAAAATATTTTATATTGTCGACTTTGAAAATGTCATTTGTTTGACATTATCATTGGTCAGGGAAATTTTTTTAAAACCTGGAAAAGTCAGGGAAGTTGAAAATGAAATTTCTTGGGGGAAAAAAACTAATCCCATATTTACGAAAATACGAGAATTTTAAAAAAATAAACGATCCTATCTTTTTTTTTTAAATGATATTTTTTCCATAAATTATAAATTTTCTCAAAAAAACAAACAATTTTTTCCAAAAAATAATCACATAGTTACAAACATAGGGCAATTTTTTAAAATCTTAACGTTCCTATTTTGTTTTCTAAAAAGCGATCATTTTTTTCCCATAAAATATACATTTTATCATAATTTTCTAGATAATTAAATGCAACACGTACAAATTTCTAAAAACAAATTCCTAAAAATTCCAACGATTTACAAAAATTAAAATTATTTCATTTCGTACAATTTTCATTTCATTTGGATTAAAAATTCAGCAATATATTTGCTAAAAACCTCCTAAAATTTAGCAAAAAAAATTGAAATTATTTCATTTCGTACGATGAATCTCGGATTAAAAATTCAACAATATAATTGCTAAAAACTTCCTAAAATTTAGCAACAAAAAATTAAAATTATTTCATTTCGTACGATGAATCTCTGATTAAAAATTCAGCAATATATTTGCTAAAAACTTCCTAAAATTTAGCAACAAAAAATTAAAATTATTTCATTTCGTACGATGAATCTTGGATTAAAAATTCAGCAATGTAATTGTTAAAAAATTCCTAAAATTTAGCACAAAAAAACTGAAATTATTTCATTTCGAACGATGAATCTCGGATTAAAAATTCAACAATATAATTGCTAAAAAATTCCTAAAATTTAGCAAAAAAAATTGAAAGTATTTCATTTTACGTCTCTAAGTATCTTCCTAAAATACTTTTATTTCGTGTAAAACTTAGGTTGAAATCTCGAAGCGAGGGTCAAAGGTCAACGATGAATGGCGGCTCGTCTGAAATGGACTTTGAATCTTTTAGATTTTCGTTTTGAATGGCAGCCACTCTTTGGCACGTCAAACTCTTTTAAACAACTCTTTGGCGTAGGTGGAAAACTACTTAAGAAGACTTCTTAAGAGGCTTTTTCATCTTGACGCCTCAACAAAGTTTCGAGTTATTAACACTTACGAGTTTACGAGTGTATTGCAACTCACTCCAGTCGAACACCTCGTTAAGACGAATCGAAAAGGACGTTGTTCGTAGTATTGGAAGTCACGCAAAAACCGGTTCCCCCAGACCTGGATAACTTGGAAAAGTCAGGGAACTTGAAAATGTCTGGAAAAGTCAGGAAAGAATGGCTGATTTTGAAAAAGTCAGGGAAATTCAACGCAGTCATGGCGATCCAAAATTAATACTTCTACGTGGTTAGCTCAGGACCCATTTTCCGAGTAGAAATTTGCAAAAAAATTTCGCATTTTCGGAGTACAGATTTGCAAACATTTCCACATTTTCCAAAGATAAATCTTATCCTAATACAAAATTGTCCATTTTTCACATTGTCATTGGTCAGGGAAATTTTTTTAAAACCTGGAAAAGTCAGAAAACTTAAAAACTTAGGGTCCATTCGCAGATTTTCTAAATTTTGCCAGTACAAACTCGCCAAATTGTCAACCTTTTCCGAGGAAACTTGACAAATTTTTCCACGTTTTATCGAGGATAAACTCGCAAAACTTTCCACGTTTTCCGTGTACAAATTTGCAAAATTTTCTACGTTTTCCGTGTACACATTTGCAAAATTTTCAAACTCTTCGTAATACAAATTTGCAAACATTTCCACGTTTTCCGAGGACAAACTTACAAAATTTTTCACGTTTTCCTTGTACAAATTTGCAAAATTTTCCACGTTTTCCGTGTACAAATTTGCAAAATTCTCCACGTTTTCCGTGTACACATTTGCAAAATTTTCAAACTCTTCGTAATACAAGTTTGCAAGACTTCCAACCTTTTCCGAGGTCATCTTTAAAAAATGTTCCACGTTTTCTTAAAGGCAAATTTGCAAAATTTTCCACGTTTTCCCCGAGTACGAATCTTCCGCATTTTCCACGGTTTTTGAATACAGGTTCGTAAAATTTGCAACAGTTTCCGAGGAGAAATTCGCAAACTTTCCAACAGATTCTGAGGACAAATTTGGGAAATTTTAAAATTTTCCGAATATTTTTTTTTAAGTTTCGGACGTCACGATTGACCGGACACAATGCGGACAGGGGGTGGGGGGAGTCCAATTTTGGTCAAATTTTGAGGACGTCCTTTATGAATGGCCACTAAGGGTTTCTTAACCTTTTCATCATCATGGACCAATCGCCATATTTAAACAATCTGACGGACCCCTTACAAACTTAAGTGTAGGGCAGGTTTATTATACAGTCTTCCCCCAGAAATTTCAT
>JAQGAO010004370.1:0-15268 GCA_034697705.1 Ommatoiulus sabulosus
TAAAGCATTTTAAAATAACTTTACATGGAACACTGCATGGATAAACCTTGTATGAAAGGCGGACTGATTTATCATTGGCAGGTATAAAAACGTGCTATCACACTGACAGCATTTCTGGATGACCCCCTTGCCCAAAAGTGGAGGACGCCCTTTGTGAATGGCCCCTAACGCCCGTAACGCCCTGCTTATCGTGTGACGCTGCGATAAAATGATCGACGTTGGAAAAAGTCACTGCGCGCATGCGCATAACAGAAGTCACGTGACGATAAGGTTACCTTATCTATTAAGGTAGCCTTGCTAAATCTCTCTAACATCTTTTCCAGGCACCTTCGTAATCAACAGGCGAAAACGGTTATTAAAAATATTTCATTTTATGCACAAGTACATCTTCAAAAAATTCACTTAGACAATGGATCAGTTGCAGACTATATTAAAATTTAAAATAGTATAGAAAACGAAATTTCTTTTACTATCAATACATTCAACGTTTTGGCTTTACAGCCTTCTTCAGGAGCTACATATACATAAATGACAACTAATTAATCACATTTGGAAATATCCTTAAATAACTAGGTTACAAAAAGGAAGAACCAAACCCAAAAATCATATGATTAAAACATTTTTGTCAATCTGACTCCCAATGATTGGCGATAAGTAATCTAAAACTAGCTACAAAACTTAACCAACATACATGTACAACCATTCCTAAAACCCCTAAGATGGGCCAAGAACCCGCAGAAAAGACGACCTACAACACGGAACATAGGGAACGAAATTAACCAGCTAAGAGACGTGAGCCGGTTGTGTTGAGAAACAATAACCGCTCCTCATGCATGCACTACCTTTTTTTAACAGTAAGTACAGAATGCTAGATTTTTTGTATTTCAGACCCCCAAAATAGGTATTAGTGGTGAAAGAAATTTCGTTTTCTATATTATAATTATACCTACCCCTTGATGATGACATCAATTGATTGTATTAAAATAGAAATATATAAAAATAACATAAAACTGCGTTTGTTCTCTCCCTGAATTATTGACGATTGATTGAAATCCTGCATGTTTGCAGATCAGTTGGTCGAATCGGCAAGATTTAAATGTTATAAATATGAGATCTGTTTTTCTGCAATAAGGGAAAATTCGCTCCATTTCTTTCCGTTTTACAACTTGGGCTTGGCATCGTCTGCGAACTTGGAAAGTGGGATAAATGGTGACAAGAGCGGAAATAGGCTCATCGTGCTTTTAAATTCAGTGACATCTTTGATCAGAGTTGGCTGAAAGAGCAAAGACAGAAAAATGAAAACGCTTTGGAAAATAATCTTGAATATGGTAAAAACAGAGCGCATGATTACCTCTTTTATTGGTGGTACTGCCGAGAATACGTCAAGGCAGGATTCTGATGCTGAACTCGTGCCCTTGGGAGAATTCGGGTTGGAAACGTGGACAGCGAGCTTGCGGCGTTTGGGAGCATCATGGGCGAAAAGCTCCTAAAACAACACCAGGTTTAAGCCGGTGAGATCGAACAAATCACTTCAGGCTCAGTGTAGGTACATGTACAAGTATGTTTTTCAATACCTACAATGCCTTCAATGACTACAAATTATAAAGATGAATAACTAGTAAGTGTGAATTTCATAATCACAAAATATTCATATATTAAATTAAATTTTTTAAAAATCCCTGGTATTCGGGTGAAAAAGTTACCAAGAGGGAGATTTTAACATGAGAATTTCACAATGCGTTATTAACCTTCATTGAGTTATTTTCTGCCTAAAACGCGAACTAAGTTTGCAAACCAATTTTTGATAAGAACAAAGCTAAAAAAACATTTTTAGTTCGATTTTGTGCATCCCATTTTGCACCTTTCTCAAAGTGGTACGCATTTTTATCGAGCATCGGACCATATACTGTAGGCCTATAGGTGTATTCCTACCTTGACTAAATCGTTTACATCGTCCTTTGTCAAAGTGCGCAAAACAGCAACATTAATGTTATCTAAAACGAATGAAGTGCCTACTGTTAGTCTGCTTTGTTAGAATCATTTTACGACACTCAAGACTGTAATTAATCTTTATCTTCAAGATGAAGGTTTTACTTTAAAATGAGATGTGGGACTTTGCATTTGTCCTCACCCATTATTTATTACAACTGTTTAAATATTTTTTATTTCAATATTTTATTATTTTTTTTGTCTTAACATTTCAATATTATGCTATTGCTAATGATTAGCGATGCTATGTCCATTCAGCCTTATATAGTACTGTATTGTTTTGTGTCATGCAGCTCACCCCGGTCAAATTTATACTGCGCAGAGGTAATTTCGTTCCAATATTTGGAGTTCTGATCATACAGATTTTTGGGCTTTTCCAGCCAACAGGCTATGAGGGCTTCCCTGTGTCTCTCGAATTCGTCATCCGGAATCTCTCTCAGATAGCTCTGAAAAATTTAGTAAATCAGATACAATAAAAATAAATGGGTACTTAGGTATTATCCTAGACTACCTCAAAACATTAAAAAAAATTCAGCTAACCATCCATTAACAAGTGTTATTTTTATTATTATTATTATTAGTAATAATTAATAAGTAAGTAATATTAATAATAATAGTTTATTATTATTCAGGCGGTCAATGTTATCATATGAACAACAGCCCAATTAATAAAAAAAACACGTTCCATTTCGTATTCCATTTCGAGTTGCACTTCCACTTTGGAATTCTTGACATTCCATTTCCGCAATAAAGCACTTCCATTTTAGTTATTAATAAAATGAATTAATTAATTAAATCAGGCACTGTCTAACGCTAACGCGGGGGCCCCTAAACCAATAATGGAACCTAGGGAGATGCGCACTGTTAGTAGTAATAGTTCATAGTTCAATGGTTTTTTAATGTTTTGAGGTAGTCTAGGATAATACCTAAGTACCAATAAATGCACCTTACATGCCCACACAATTAGTACAGTTACCTTGCAAAAAAAAACCTTGCAGCAAGCACAGCCAAGAAAAGCCAATATGCTTATTCGATAAGTGAAAGTTTATTGTATGGTTTGCTCGTGTATTATCTTTCGTGTTAGCACAATTTTAGGCGTTGACCACGTTCATAGCGATTAGGTGTTAGATTTGTCTCAATTAAAAAAAATATTTTTAGTTTGCATGTTTGTGTACCTTTAAAATTGTTTTATTGCTGTTTACAAAGTGTCATACCAAAACGGAGCTCATGACTTGAAGAATTTAAATTGAGTTGTGGCATAATAAAAGTAACTCAAATAATCATATTAAGCAGGGTGTCCATATATCGATTATGCAAAACTACTTTTAGATTTAGCCCAAGTTATCTAGGGTTCCATCGCTCTTACCAAACGTTTCGATTTCAGCACACGCTGATGTAACTGAGATAAAAGCAAGAAGCACGCACTCACTTCCATCGAATGCAGAAATGCTTCGATTCTTCCATCCACGAACTGCGGGTTCCTGTCCGACTGCACTGAGACCGTGAGGCCATGTACAGAGCTGCCTCGCCACACTCCGCTGCCAACTATGTACCCTGTGCGGATGAAACTGTTAGCCAAGGAATGGATTAGAAAAAAATGTTTTACCTAATACTTTAAAAAATTCCTACCCAACTGTTCCTTTGTGCGAAGCATGTTGAAGCAAACCTCTTGGATGATCTGGTTGAAAAGCGCTAGGATCAAGTTGGCACGGGTTTTTAGTCCATAGGACTGGTAGTAGATCTTCACACAAGAACTTGAGTGGATGGCATTTTCGCATTTCATCACAAAGTTGCAATCTGGAAAGAAGAAATGTGCATTGAATAAAACTTCAATGAGTTCTGGTTACACTTAAAAGCAATGCTTGAGAATGTGCATCAAGTTTCCAATCCAAAAACCAGAAATAAGAATGCTCCAAAAGATGTGCATTTTTAACACTAACATGATACCCACGTAGCAAGCTGACCAAAAAATGACGTCATTTTTTGATCATTATTTAGTCATTTTTTTAAAAATGACGTCAATTTAAAAAAATGACGTCATTTTTTGGTCATTTTGTCGGAAAAATGACCACTCCAAAACACGTCATAAACAGACGTCATTTTTTGGTCATGATCGTCAAAAAAACTGAGCAATTCGGAAACACGTCAGAAAAAGACGTCATTTTTCGGTCATTATTTTTTTTAAAAATGACCACTCCAAAACACGTCAGAAAACGACGTCATTTTTCTGTCATTATTTTTTGGAAAAAAGACCACTCCAAAACACGTTTGAAAACATGTTTTGAAAGCCATTACTACATGTACCGCATACTACAGTACTACACTTGTATTTTCAAATGAACTCAAACAAGAAGAACAATTTAAAAAAAAACTTTGCGTATTGGCAGTAAGTTCGCGACAGTACGTGCCAGCGCCACTGTTGTGAACTCAAAAAAGCTCACTTGGAATGCAAGATTAGGCAACATTCCTCTCGCAACCAATGCATGCTGTTCCACAAAATTTTAATAAAGTGACCGTACCAAACGAAATGGCTTACCTGCCGGGAGTTGAATCTCCCTGTCTTTCAACAACTGACTGCGAAGTAAAGCCTTGGTGTTGGCGCGATCTTGCAGGCTGTTTTCAACGATGGAAACAAGTTCCAATGCTTGCTATAAGCTCGAAACGAAACACTGTTTTAAACAAATTTGCATGCAGGAACTTCTGTTGGCAAAGAATCAAATTAACGAGATCCAACTACAGTACCCGTTTGGTTACATTTCCATAAATCAGAGACTCGATGTGAAATCGGGACAGGAGCTGAGGAATGAAAGCCTGCAGACCCTCCAACGTCAGATCTTTCCGAATAAACAAAGATTATCAGACGATAGAAAAGGAAAGTTTCTAAAGTAATGACCGAAACTCCCTCACCTTCTGTGGCTGACAGCAGTTCCTCATTGGTCCACATACGTTCGGTAAGCAGTATGGACAAGTAGCAAGCAGCGTGCACGTGAGGTTGATCCGACTGGAAATTGCGCAAATCCCGAACGTACTGAAATTGTAAGCATTAATCAATCTGCGATTAAACTTTGTTCATGCATGGCTTTGGCATTAAGTGGGCTTATCATTGATCAGATTTTCTTTGGGAATTTTTTAAAGAGTTTTAGGCATAAAACGGGATATTTTCAACAGATTTTTTTATCTATAGATAACGATAATAAGTAATTAGGAAATGTGAATCGCACATCAACATATTTTCCATGCATTGCATAACAAAAATTTCAAAAAGTGCAATCTAGAGATTAATACGCATAACACTGGGCAAAAAATGAAGTTTTTAATTCTGTTAAAAATGGTGCGTGAGAAATTTGAAAATGGTAAATTCACAATTACTCGTTAACTGTAGAAAAACATTTGTTTAGAAAATATTTCATTTTACGCCAACATTGGGTAAAAAATGACGATGATACAACGTATTGACGATGTATTAAGTGTAATTATCTTCTAAAAAATTACCTCTCAAATAAAAAAAACCTGATCCAGAAATCAGAAGAAATCTAAGTCTGTATTTACCCTTTCCTTCAGATTTTCGAATCGTTCTCGATCTACTTTAAAACTGGTTAGTTTCTCCATTATTTTTCCCAGAAGGATCTGCTGTTTGTCACTGTAACCGCTGACGTACAACTGATAGAACAAAAGAAAATGGTTTTGAAGAAAGTGAATAATCGTCAACAGTTAAGTAATGCAAAATGCATCACTTTGCATTAAAATAAATGCAGTAAGACACCCATATCTGCAGATTTGTTAACTGCAATTTGAAAGTATTAAATTAAAAACTTTAAAAAAATAGATGCGCATGTAAATTTTAATCACAAAGGTAAATAAACGAAGGCTTAAACTGTTAAAAGGTGTATAAATCCATATATCCTATTCCATGTAAATGTAACAATGGTTGGTAATTTTCTAGTTACCATAAAGAGAGTGCGTGCATAATTACACACAATACAATCCTGTAACATTAAAACTTTTGTTATTGTTAAAAATTTTAAGGATGTGGTAAATTCGTATAATTTTTTAATTAATCTTTATCATAAATATGTATTTAAATTTAACATTATCCGAAGTTTAAAGTATCTGCGGGATGAATTGGAAACTAACTCCTGCGGTTTCACGGATCGATCTTGTTGCTCTTCGCGCTTAACTACTTCAAGAACCAAACTTACAGAAATGCCATATTTGTAGCTATAGAGCGAGTATGCTACTCCAGCTAGATGAGCCGCATAAACGTATTCGTTGAGTGCATCGTTAAACAATAGCACGAACATGTATGCAAAGTGGCAATGAATTGGGTCCATGTTGGCCAGAGGACTGCATAGGGTTAACAATAAATAATAATGAAAAAAAAAATAGATGTATACAGTCGAACTTTGTCAAGACGAACCTCAAAAGACGATGTCAAAATTTTTACGTTTAAATTATCATCAGTCAGAAAAGAACATGATTTTAATAACAAGAACGAAATCTTAAAAAAAAAGTTCAAAATTTACTTTAATACTACATTGTTTTATTATACTCTCGTAGTATCTAGTTATTGTTTACCTACAATAATCCATTTTCAAATATTGTTTATTGTTTCTTTTGCGACATTTTTTCAAAAGTCTCAGATTAATAAAATTATCATTATTGAAATGTAAGGTAGGATGGGGATTGCAAACAAGTTAGTACAAACAATGCTTTGTATCAAGCGAGTTCATCTTCATGAGGTGCGACTGCATTTACAATATTGCATCAATAATGAATTATTTGAAATGGAATAAAACTCTCGACCTGCTTAATTGAAAATTAAGAATCGCCTTGGGTAGAAGAAATTCTTGGTCTTGTAAAAACCACACCTTCGTCAAGGAAGTGTTCTAAAAATGAATGAAGTATTTTAAATCTGATGCAGCAAAAAACGAATAATTAATGAAAAGCAAATACCTTCACTAGCAATGGTTGTGTTGAAGCCTATATATAAAGAAGAAGAAAAATGTTAGACAATGACAAATGAAGACAAGGTAGGGTTTAAACCTATTTATTTTTATTTTCAGAGAATGTCATTCTGGTCCATTCATTCTGTGTGAATTGACAGAATTTAAGTAAAACAATCAGGAATCTCCTCATGATACATTTTCTGGTGTGATTACGCTAAAGACTGTCCAGATATTAAACTTTTCGTCGTTTCAACTTTAAAGCTGGTGATTTTCACAACTTTTTTAAGAATACTGAGCATGCTGAATTCACTGACCACTCAATGAAGGAGAATAACTTTCGTAAAAAATTGTTCACTATAATTAGCTGAAAGGGACCTTCAGCTTTTAATAATACAATCAAGAACCTTCAGCTTGTCCAACAACATACGGTTTGTTTCTACAGAAAGCAGTTTATTTGCTTTTGATGGCACAATTCACCAAAGTTTACTAAAATTTTTAACATCAAAGCGATCTACCGATTGATAACGCTTGTACTACAAAAAATAAAAGAAAGCATGTCGTGCTTCATTAAATTTATTCATTTGCATCTCAAAATTAAATCCTTAAAAAGAATCTAACCTAACAGTTTGCAAATTTCTACACTTACTCAAACAAACTGCCAATTTAGGACTAACTTTTCATGTAATTATTATTATTATTATTATCAGTTTTAATAAGACCTTATTCAAATGAGATCCAAATTTTGATAAAAGCTTATATTTTTGTTCATAAGCCGAGGAACATTCATAAAAAAGAAATGCGCATAAAATTGGTCACATGTTGAGTGCTCATTAAACAGCGTTGGCATGCATAATGAATTTTTAAAAATGTTTTCAAGTACAGAGAAATTAATACTTACTTCTTCTCTTGAAGCCAGATCAAAAATTTTTGGAATAAACTCATTCCTAGGCGGAAGATGCAAATTTTCATTCGAGTCAACATCGCACCATTGCTTTAAAGAGGAAACTTGTAAAATCACTTCACCGTTGGAAAACGAAACACAAAGAAAGGATGCAGCGTTGGATATCTATCAAATATTATACATACTTTTATCATCTCCTCCGGAATTGGCTTCATGCTGTAATGTGTTCCGTACCATGGCCCGATGGCATCGGTCTGTCCCTCAAACTTTTTTCCAACGACCATAATACTGTCAAAATGAAAACATTTTGCAAGACTCACTCATTACTCAAAATTTCTAAACATAAAACTCATACTTTCTCAGCTTACAGAATCTTCTCGGGAATGAGTTTTGACAAAACCATTTCAATCAAATCTGGTTGATATTCCTCCATCAAATAGGGTCCGCACAAAACCTCTTCCAGTGGATAATACTGTGGAGGATAAAAAAACTATTGGAGCGAAATTATATCAATATAAATGCTGCATTCGAAAACGAAAACCTTACATGCAACCAACTGGCTAAAGTGCGAACATAGCCCCCTGGTCTCTCTTTATCTTTAAATCGAAAGGCTACAGCATTCAAATGTTGGCATTCCTGAAAAACCCATTCCTGAGGGCCTTCGTTTCTCAACATTTTCATATATTCAAATACCAGTGTCACGATATCATCCACGTGTTCTTGAAATAAAGAAAATATGCAGTTGAAATATAGATACATGTACTGCCATTAGTTTGACACTCAAGTTGAAATTGCCCATTTGCACTCCTAATTATGTACTACTAATACTTCGATTGATAAATTTTTTCGTACAATAGCTCTTTGCCCAGACATTTTGACCATTATAAAAGGTAATTTGCATTTAAAATTTTCAATTTTTCATGTATACATTTTTAAGCATTCGTTCGTAAGTATCACAGTGTTGTTACGACTGTGTTCAACTCCCTGCATATTTTGCAAAACTGACTCAAATGTTCGCATTTATAATTAGAAAACTGACCCAAAAGTCAGTTTTTTCATTTCCAAAAGAAATGAGATATTTATCTGTCAAAACATACTACTGTACATTATTCTTATACTACTATTACTATTGCGTTTCTTTCACTTAATGTTTTGCAAATTAGTCCGAACGTTGACATTTGCAGTTTGAAAACTTATGCTAAAGTGTCTAATAAGTTTACTCTTTATTTCTCGTAAGAGAACCGTGCTACTCATGCATCAAATTACTTAAGCTTCGGGACAATGATAACAGCTCAATATTACTTATAAACGCAACTTGAAACAGTGGATATTAAAAAAATTAACATTTCGGTGAGATTCATGCATTGCCTTAATGCCAAAAAGATCTCACATGAACAAATTTACGTGCTTATGAAGTTTATACTTGACGACGTTCATATCGCATGTACATGTAGGCAGACATTCTTTGTATGCTGAATATCCGAAAGTAGATTTTGTTTTATACTGTTGATCCTCGAGTTCACAAACTAAAAGAATAAATTTCTCCAAGATACTGTAGATATTGTTATTTTTCAAACATGCTCGTCTTACCAATGCCTTCCTCAGTTAAGTCCTGCCTGAAGTCGAAGAAAGAAAAGCCTTTAACATATGGGTAATGCCCTGCAGTTAAGTTATTCACCCAACCTGCATGAAATACAAATTGTGTAGTTTGAATTCATCGCAGAATCTACAATTGAAAAACAGCAAATAAATTAGCAACCATGTCAATAACGAACCTTTAGATTTTAAGGTAGATAAAAGGCTGCCAGGTCCTTCGTGACCGACTAAATGGCCTAAGTAATGTCCAGGCTGTAAAGATGGACATAAAGCTAGTCATTAAGCTGATATGGAAATTTTAACAATGGCAAATTCAAGAGGATTCAGATTCAATCGTTGTCGTAATATTTTCAAAAACTTCTTTTTTAAATAGGCAATATAAGCGTTCCAATTATTTTGAAACTTAATTTGTAATTAATAATAATTAATTTAGAAGACACATCAAAACGAGCAAGGTGGCTTAGAGGTTAGCAGCCTCGACTTGCATTCGGTAGACCCAGGTTCGATTCCGGGGTTTCCTCAATTGTGGTTTTTCATGGTTTCCCACAATTCCTCCAGGCGAATGCTGGGATATTTCCTATGTTAAATCGGCCCTGACCGTCTTCCCATCCCATCCCACCCTCGTCTTAAAAGTCCTGGCAATTATGGGAAAATTAATTAAATTGCGATGTTGTTGTCCATCATGACCAGATTGCTTAGTCTGACTTCAATTGTATAATGATCCCCCCTGCCACATGGTACAATGTACTGACTGCAGGGTAAAGAATTGAATTGAGCTAGTATTTTTTTTTATTTGTTTAAAATCATAAAAATTTCAGGCCAATTTGTTGAATCCCTTATGGCTAAAATTACACATCACTATACCACTACACACACTACATAAAAAACTATACACGTAACTATACTGTATATAAGACAATTAGATTTTATAAACGAATATACATTATGCATGTAAATGAAATTTGAAA
Organism: Ommatoiulus sabulosus; assembly: GCA_034697705.1. Lineage (NCBI taxonomy): Eukaryota > Metazoa > Arthropoda > Diplopoda > Julida > Julidae > Ommatoiulus > Ommatoiulus sabulosus. Next base: position 10,401 of record JAQGAO010004370.1, read on the forward strand.
TATATATCGAATTTCAATTTCAGAATAAAAAAAAATTCTCGCAGCTTCATAAAAATTGTTTAAACGACCCAAAAAATGAATGCTTATGCCAATTCACGCACGTTTTTAATTTTTTTTATAATATAAAGTATTTTTATATTTATATGAGTAAAGCAGCAGATGTCTGAGGAAAGCACCATTTAGTTTTCTAGACTGTAATAAAAACTTATTATCAATTAAGTAATATCAGTTTTCAACATGGTATAGTAATGAGAATAAAGGCATCACATAAAATTTCTTCCATAAGAACAAAGTAAAGCTCAGATTTAAAAACTCACATTTGTTTTGTAATAAGGACAGAGATCTGGTAAGGGAAAGGTAATAGTTAACGATCTAACGTCCTTGACTGGTATAGTATTACACATCATCTGGAAAACAAAACAACGTTAAAGTTGGAACAATAAAGACATCTTATTTTTAAATGTGTTTAATCGCATACTTTGAGCTGATCGGGTCCATACGGATGTTTTGGCCATTCCGGGATGGCAGCGTTTTTATCAATAACATCGGAAAACAGATCCACAACCATGCTTTGCAATTCATCAAGTGAATCTGCACGATAACAAATTATATAATATCTCACATTTTTAAATAATGTAACTCCCAAGAATTACCAGTGATTAAGTAAAAAAAATGAAGTTTTATTCATTCCTGAATTGATTTTCCCAAATTTTATAAACTGTTATTAGATTAGTAATAAACTTTAAAAAAATGTATTATTGACGATTTAATAGTAGACGGATATGTAAAACTAGACCAACCGTTTCCCAAAATGCACAACGCCATAATGTTCGCAGAGTACCATTGAGAATGAAATTTCAGAAGCTCATCTCGCATCACGATGTTTCTGGATTTCGGAATGGTATCCAAAGTTTCCTTGTTACCTTATAACATCATATAATGAAGGATTATTAGCATCCAAAACCAATATCGTTCAACGCTCATTTCAATAAAAATTCACAACAATTGAAGATGCAGACTGGACATTGTCAGATTCTTAAGGAATTAAGGGAATTTGATTCAAGTAAAAATTAAACAGGAACTTATTCATATGGATATCGCATTCTCTATGGGAATTAGAACATTAAAAACATATTGCATTAAATGGAATATTTAAAAAAAAAAGTTTTTCTAATGCTGCTAGTTAAGTAAAAGTAAATATTCAGGAAATGTGAAATTCATCTTTTCTAATTTCATGTAGTAATTTTCAGATGTTGCGTGTATCGAGCCCAAGAAGCTGCTTTTTTAAATTCTGTTTACTGATTTTAATTTAAAATAAATGCATGGAAAGTTTATGAATAACATTTCATATTTATTTACCAATAAAAAAAATTATATTGAAAATATTTACTTTCATGCCTAAAACTATCTTCGAAAAATGTCCATAGAGAATGTAAAAGCTCTTTAATAAGTCAAAATGTGACCACAGAATTTACCACATACCAGTGCTAAATCTACAATAGTCATGCTCAGGATCGGCCAATGATCTCCACAATTGCGTCAGCCGCCAATAATCACTCTGAACGTTATTTTCATGCTCTGAATTTACCGCGTTCACTTCTCTCTCGGTGGCACTTTCCGTGAACAATGGCTTAAGGAAAAACTGGGCGAATCTACATTGAAGAAACAACAAGGTTTATTTAAATAGATTTTACAAAAGGTTTATTTTACCTCAAATTTACGAAATAGTTCATTGCTTCAAAAAAGTATCCTACACAACTAATTTTATTTTCCATTCCGATTTATGAACTAAAATTACACACGCTCTCTTCTTTACAAATTCGACAACCATTTTGTCATTGGTCATTCGTGTGTTGTCCGTATTTTCACACATTAATAGCAATGATGTGAATTACAAAATTTGTTTTAACATGACTTAACTGCACTTTAAATTATGAGCTGTTTGCCAGCATCAACAATATGGAATTATATGTTCATCGAAGTGTTATTATAAAGAACAAATTAGAGATAAAGTTGAGTGGAAATTGCGTTTTTTCTGTTATTTTTAAACGCCATTCCTATTTACGAACTTGTTGGTGTTCTTACAAATTCATACAATTTTGAGCCTACTGTAGTTAAAAGCAGACAAACTCGACAAACCTATCTAATGCCCCTGGCAAGTGTGCAGGGGCCACTTCAAAGTAGTATTTGGTGTGGTTCGCGATTGTGTAGGCATTGCCATAACCATTGTGCTCACTCAGAAACTTGTTGTATTCATTTTCCACCGGATACTGCGTTATTTGAAAAGAAATATTTACATATGTTCTTACACATAAACAGGCATCGTTTTGTCAGTCTGGGATTTACCTTTTCTGTGCCTAGGAAAAGCATATGTTCGCAGAAGTGAGCGAGTCCAGGCAGATCTTTAGGATCGCTCATATGACCTGCAAAGATATTAAGAAATATATTTTGTGAAATGGCAGAGAATGCAGAAACGTTGTTTGGCAAAATGTGCAGTATATGTTTGTTTGTTTTGTGGATTTTTAACATTGGCCTATTTCTGCACAAAAGGGCTAAACAACAACGCCAGGGGATGTGCCAGTGTTACCTACCTGGGAATTTTGTCTGTGAAGGTCTTCTTTTGTCTTGCAAAGATCAAACTGGATCTACATGGGACCTTGGTTTACACCAGAGGTTCCCAAACGTTTTTGGCCTACCGCCCTTTTTCGAAAAAAATATGTACTCACTGCCCCCTTTTCAGAAAAATAAACACACCGATTTCCGTTCTTGAAATCAATAATGTAACTGATACAGGGTTCCCCCAGAAATTTCATTTTCAACTTCCCTGACTTTTCCGGGTAATAAAAAATTTTCCTGACCAATTATACAAGGTCAAAAATTGACGTATTTTGCAAAGTCGGCCAGGAAAATATTTTGCAAAATGTAATACTAATGGAATTTTGTATTCAGAAAATGTTTAAAATTTGTCCTCAGAAAACGTGGAAAATTTTAAAGATTTGTCCTCGGAAAACGTGGAAAATTTTGCAAATTAGTCATCGGAAAACATGGAAAATTTTGCAAATTTAACTCGGAAAGCTTGAAATTTTGCAAATTTTAACTCGGAAAATTTTGCTATTAAGTCCTCGGAACACATGGAAAATGTTGCAAATTTGAACTCGGAAAACTTGGAAAATTTTGCAAATTTTCTCCTTCGAAAACGTCGAAAATTTTGTAAATTTCTCCTTCGAAAACGGAAAATTTTGCAAATTTCTCCTTCGAAAACGTGGAAAATTTTGCAAATTTGTCCTCGGAAAACGTGGAAGATTTTGCAAATTTGTCTTTGGAAAACCTGGAAAATTTGGGAAAATTAGTCCTCGGAAAAGTGGAACATTTTGCAAATTTGTACTCGGAAAACGTGGAACATTTTGCAAATTTGTTCTCGAAAAACGTGGAACATTTTGCAAATTTGAACTCGAAAAACGTGGAACATTTTGCAAATTTGTAGCCTACTCGGAAAACGTGGAGTTTTGAAAATTTCTACTCTGAGAACGTGGAACATTTTTTTCAGCTAACCATGTTGAAGCATTAATTTTTATCGCAACAGCATGACTACGTTGAATTTCCCTGACTTCTCCAGATATTTTCAAGTTCTCCGACTTTTCCAGGTCTGGGGAACCCTTTGATAGTTTTCCAACTTTTGTGGGTCATAGCCCATTTTATAAAAGAATGATTTGATGGCGCCCCTCTGAGGTAAAGAATACTATATTAAATATTGAAAAATAAGGAAAGATTTTTAAAATTAATTTATTAAAAGATATTAACAAAATTCATGTATTGCTCAAAGTTTGATTAACAAATATGCAGTTTATTATTAAAAAAATATATATATATATTATTAGTAAGTGGGATGAACTTGGTGTAATGACACTAATTTTTTGATAATTACCTCTATGGCAAATAGTTATTGCAACAAAAATATTTTTTAATTAGTGGTCCACATAGGATATCCTTTGAATGTGAACTGTAGATACTGCACAGAAATGTTTGGTTCACACTTCCTCTGAAATAACTTACAATCTGTATCAATAAAATACCTCACGTATAAATAATAATGTCTTCTCTCCCTTCCTACTGATTTGGAATGACCAAATTCCAACCCATTTGGGGGAATTCTCCATTCTTCCAGTTTTCAGTAATAATCAAACTTTTCAGTGCATCAGTCTTGGGAGTGTTTCCCAGGGAGGCGGCGGTTGGTCCTTAACGCTCCCCAGCGTTGAGATCCAAAGATCTCCTTAACGCCCACTGGGGGGCGGTACCGCCCACTTTGGGAACCACCGGTTTAAAAATTACTAATTTCGTTTACTGACAATAAATATATTAATAAATAAGCAAATATAGAAATAATTCAAAATCGGATGCTAATTAAAGGACACGCATGAATTCGCCATTATTTTTAAATAACACGGACTCGTGTAAGGCTGTATTCACAATGAACCATTGAATTGAATACAAAAACGGTCGTTGACCTAATCTTGAAAACGTCACCGCATTTCTCGCTTTTATTATTTAGTGGTTCGTATTGACTTTTTCCGTTATCACTTTACTTTTCCATAAATTATACAATGAATTTACGACGAAGTAGAGCTCTCGTCCATTTCGTTTTTGATAGCAAAAAAAAGTAGAAATGACGTTTGGCAATTTCATCTGCGCATGAGTGACTTAAACCGTTTTTTTGCCTTTTTTCAGCACTTGAAAAACCAGAGACTTAGAATTTTAAGTGATAAATCGCTAAAATATACTCGTCTACACCTAAAAACTTGACAATTATAATCCGCAAGTTCTAATTTATCCTGAAAAATCAGTTGGGAAATTTTACCGTTGAATTTTAA
>JAQGAO010004371.1:0-15267 GCA_034697705.1 Ommatoiulus sabulosus
AAACTTGTTTAATCTTAACTTGTTCTTCTTACAGTTGTCATTTGCAATTGTTTACTTTTATTTTCAATCTAAGTACTACAGCGTAGTTTCATATTTGCTCTCATTAATACACATTAGCTACTTATTTGTTTATTAATGTAAACTTCATTTAAACTCATTGGAACTCATCGTATTTTATTAGTTTGAGTAATATATTCAAATATATACATCGACAGTGCATTTACAGTAGTATCCTTTTATAGTGATCTTTAAGGGACCGACAGAATTTAACCATTATATCCAAAAATCATTAAACCTGAATTGAAATAATGTGACCTAATAAGGGAGTAGTGCGAGGTTACGAACTGTTGGGCAACCTGTACGGGAGCTTCCAGTTTGGTAGTCGACGATCCGTTCACTCTACGAAGGTATGCGCGTGATTGGTGATGTCTCCTGACTCGTGTGTAGAGTTTATATATTTAGATAGGGAACTTAACGTTAAGTAATGTACTGCAGGCAGCCGCTTTTGACAGATTAAGGGGGAGCTTTTGCCCTCAGCCGGTGCCGTGCAGCACGATGACTGTGCAAAGGGGCAGCAACGTTGAGTCGTGGATCGACTCCCGAAAACGAGCGAGATGCCGTTTTTGAATGCGCGTACAAACCGAACGCGAGATTAATGAGCAGAATACAAACTAATACTCAGCTTAAATTCAAGTTTAATAAATGGTTAGAACTTGATAAAGGTTACAATGGAAAAGCGCGACTTAACAAAAGCAAAACGCAAAAGATCACAAATTATCACAATGGAAATTGGTATAAATGCAAATCCGAAAATCCTACTTGCGCGTTTCGGACAGTGTAAAGTATCCGAAGGGGGTGAGGTATTTTATACTCAACTGACGGATACTTTTGGAGTAAGATTTTTAATGACAACCAATGGGATGGTGGATATTCGGAAGTTTTGAAACTGCTTTTAGGGCCAATAAGATTTTGGGATGATTCTTGGATATTTCGAAAACACTGTGCTCCAATGGGAGCTTTGGATCCCAGTTCGATTTCCAGGTAACTAATTAAATCTGTTATTTTTCTTTCTAGGTAAGTTTAACGTTGCTTTAATTATGGGTTACGGTTTTTGGGAAGCATGTTGGTCCATGAGGAGTACGGACAACCGGGCCACGGAGGTAAGTTTGCTGCTCTTTCGAGGTTAATGCTTAAATGTGGGTCTTTGTGGGATTAGGTGTCCCAGACGTGGGTTTCACGGATGACGGCGAAAGCTCCAACTCAGGCTGCTTTCAGGGATATTATTTGATTTTTATGCTCCGCAGCTTGTCTGGCCACGTGGTTGTTGGCTTGATTGGCCAATGTTTTAAGAAAACGAACAGTGACGGGAATCGACGACCCGACCACTGAGGCCGCAATCTCTGCTAAAAATTTTCTGGTTTTGATGAGGGATTGCTCGTGATGTTGGATTATGTCGTCGGCGCATTCAATAGCGGCTAGGGACAGAGAACCATGGGCCGCTACAGAGTGGTCCGGCGTTGCAGGAGTGGCTGTGGGAGTTGGCAAAACGTACTGCAGAGGGAAAGGAGAATGATCACGGAAATCTTGGTCACCATAAAGGATGATAGACGGCGACCGAGATCTGGGAATGGTTGGAGTGGAATCCTTGCGCAACAAGTGATGGATTTTTGCTTTTAATTCTGCTTTCTTGGCTCCACTGGCAAAACGAACGGACGCTTGGGCATCCAAAGCTCGATTCAAACGTCTCTCGGTGATCAGGGACTGCTGACTCGGTGACGAAAACGTGGTGACGGAGGCCTCGATGGGTAATTCATTGGTGGAAGTGGAGGAAGACATCTTCTTGCTGGTACTGGGCTGACTACGGCAGGATCGAACTAGGTTTGAAGTGGCTTGGCAGGAGACACAGGACAGAGAATTGATTCTGAGATGAGTCAGACCTTTTATAGGTACCTGGATGGTGGCCGCTCGGTCATAATTGGCCAGAAGGTCCACGTCATCAGCAATGGAGCCGTCGTTGTCAATATCCGGTTTGAAGATGTCACGAAATTTGGGGACTCTTCTTCCTCTGAGTCCCTTTAGTCGAAACAGGTTAGCACCCTGCACCACCTTCAAAATGGTGGTGCAACGGTAATTCGCTCTTAAAGGGTAAAGGCTGTTTAAGTGGGCCATCTCGGAAAAATGGGCCAAAGTCAGTTTCTTGCACATAAGGACGCCCTCGTCGGGGCCCTGAATATCTTGCTGTTGCGCATAGGCATGGGCCAGCTCGAAGAAGTGTTGGAAAGCGAGTTCGGAGAACTGGGATTTGCATTCCTCAATATCCTGTTCTATTTTATGGTTGCTGGCTTGCAGGGTTTGGACAAGCCGAACGGGTTGTTTGGATACTCTCGTCGACCTTCTGGGGTGACCAGTATCACTGGCCGAAACGGGAACAGGGGGTTCCGGTGAAGGAACAATGGTCGGTTCTGCTGTGGGCGGCGAAGGCAAAGGAGTATTGAGGGGTGTGGAAATCGCGGTGCCTTTTTTGGGGCGCCCTCGTTTTCGAAGGCGGAGGATGGGGCCGAGATTGGACTGGGGTTGTTGGCTTTCTGGAGTGGAAAATTTGAAAATGTCCTTAGCATTATATTTCCCGAAAGAAATCTGACGTGTGGGTTCAAAAATATTGTAGGAGTTCGGATTCAAAATTTTATCGATTCGATAGAGCCCATCCCGCCGGGGCGCAAATTTGGCGCTGACACCTTTCTCAGCATTGCTGATTGGGTTGGTGCGAACCAAAACTTGATCCCCAACCTTGAAAGGTGAAATGTTAGTTGAGGCGTTCGTGGCACGGCGTCGGGCATCTTAAGCCTCCTCGAATTTGCTCATAACCTCCATCATGGTGGCCGAAGTAGCTTGCAGAAAGCCGGATAGGGATGTCTTGGCATAACTGGCATCAAAACAACGTTCATGAAAGTGAAAGACGTTGTCTTGAGGGGATCTGGGTGTACGTCTGAAAGTGATGAAGAATGGGGAATGGCGGAGTTTAAAGCCCACCTGATAGAGGGAATTGCCTGGTCCCACTCGAGTGAAAATTCGTGGATGGCAATCGCTAATTTGGCTTTAATATCGCGATGGTTCCGTTCCACAGGATTGGCCTGTGGATGGAAGTTGGAGATGTTTTGAAGGATGAAACCGAAATGTTGGGAAGTTTGCTGTAAAATGGCTGAGACCAATTGAGGGCCATTGACGCAGCGTAGGTATTTCGGGGTTCCATAACGGAGAAATACTTCGTTTACCAACGTTTTGGTGACGGTTTCTGATTTGGCATCATTGATCGCGAAGAGTTCGAGGAATCCTGAGGAGACGTCCTCAATGGATAAAATGTAAACTGCCCCGCGAGCAGTGATGGGAAATGGTCCCACCAGATCAACGCTGAGGATGTCAAACCGCATATGTAGTGGGGGGCTGGTGACACAGGCCTGATGCTTGGTGGAGCTGGGTTTAAACTTGGCACATTCCACACAAGATGCTACGTATTTGGCGACATCTTTCCTGATTCCAGCCCAATAATATAGTTCAATGATATGGGCGTACATGCCTGCGACTCCCTGATGACCTACGTGAGGTGCATATTGGTGCAATTCTAAAATTTTATTCTGTAGGGAATGTGGGATGATAAGGCGCAGTTCCTCGGAATCCGTGTGGACAAGCTGACGATAGAGAATCGAGTCCAGGATGATGTATCCTCTGTTCAAATAGGTGGTATAGTCCGCTGATGGAGCGTCATCTTCTTGTTCCAAGGCGACCAGAATAGCTTTGCAAGTCGGATCCTCACGTTGAGCAATCTTGAAATCCTCCTTCGAAATTTGGGGGTTTGCCACAATGAATTCATGGATCAAAACGATGGGTTCCGCTGGCGTCCCGAAGGGTCTGGATAGCAGATCCGCGACGGAGTTCAACTTTCCGGGGATATATTTTACGGAAAAGACGAACTGTTGGATGGCCAGGGCCCATCTAGCCAGGCGGCCCTGGGGGTTATTAATTGTGATAAGCCATCGGAGCAGCCTGTGGTCCGTGTGGACCACGAAAGGCATCCCTTCAATATAAGATCGGAATTTGCCAATGGCCCAAATTACAGCCAAGTCCTTACGTTCTGTAACAGAGTAGTTCCGTTGCGCGGAATTGAATAGTTTGGAGGCGTACTCCACGATCTGGAAGGGGGCCTCGTCGCCCTGGACCAGGGCCGCGCCCATGGCTACATCACTTGCGTATGTGTGCAGACGAAAACTATTAGTGAAGTTAGGCTGTGCCAAACAGGCAGCATTACATAATTTGGATTTGAGTGTGTCAAAAGCCTTGCAACAACGGTCGTCAAAATTGAATTTCACATTCTTTTTAAGCAAGGCAAATAAAGGTTCCCCAATTTCTGAGAGGTTTGGGATAAATTTCCCAAACCAGCGACAAGCCGATCCAAACGATTTAACGTCGGACACATTGCTCGGGATTTTTAAATTTAAAATTGCTTGCACTTTTGTGGCGTTCGGACGAATGCCAGCTTCCGAAATATTATGTCCTAAAAACGGAACTTCCGATTTGAAAATATGGCATTTTGTTTTTTTGAAAGAGAAGTTATGAGCAATTACAAGTTGCAGAATTTCCTCGAGATCACTAAGATGATCATCAGTGGCTGTGATCAAATCGTCCTTGTAGATTCTGTTGAGAATGTCCACCAGGCGATTCATCATCAAGTCAACCACTCTTTGGCAGTGGGATGCTGAGTTCCTGGCCCCCATGGGCATCCTCGTGTAGCAGAGGTTGCCCAGTGGTGTGGCTGTAGAGAAAAACTGCTGGCAGTCCAGGTCGATCAGGATCTGCCAGTAGCAGTTTGTGAGGTCGAAAGTGGACATGTGTTTCATCCCCTTAATTTCGGCCAAGATGTCGTCTATCCGCGGTAACGGATATTGATCTGGAACTGTAACGCGGTTCAAAGCGCGAAAATCTGTTACCATCCTAAGATCTGATGAACTGTCATTCTTCCGAAAAGAAATGAAGGCGCTGCCCACTCGGAGATCGAGTGTTTCAAATACCCTTTCTGCAGCATCGATTGGAGCTTTTCGACCAGTTGAGCCTCCCTTTTGGGGGATAGGCTGTAAGGCTTGGTGTACGATGGCGTAGCATCCGGCATAATTTGAATGCGTTGAGGTTCAAACCGTGCTGGGCCGGTGGGTTCAGCAAAGGCTTGTGCATTCCGTTGTAGCATCAGGTTCACCTGATGTCGTTTGGTCCTCAGTAAGGTGAGTTCCCTTATCAGGATGAAGGGCAATCTCAGGTACGTGGTAGACGTGTACAGAGCCGACCAAGCATATGGTAGGGTGGCTCAAAACCTGCGCACCGGAAGTTGTAGACGCAAGGTTAGTGTTATCAGGAGGCTTTGGGAACAGGAAGGACCAAGTTTGCGACCCATAGTTAATGCAAATACGAGCAAATTTTAGAAAATCTGTGCCCAAAATAATATGATCCGTTATGAATTCAGGGATTAGCATAAATGGGACGAAAAAAGTTTGATCGCGAATATCGATTTCTAATTCGGTATGGTAGGTGACCATCTCCAAGAGCCGCTGATTGGCCAGTTGGATAACGCGTTAAGTTGGATAATTTCTATATCTCTTAATTTTTTGAAAAGATAACTCCCTCCGAGAGAAACCTTAGCTCCGCCGTCGAGAAGAGCTTTGGCTGGAAACTATTCAATGTGGCAAGATTCGTAAATCAGTTTGTCATCTTCGTCCAGTAGTCCACTGGGGTCAAGCGTGTGGTTGATCCTCAAAACCTGGACAGTATTAAGCTTCTTTGCCTGCTGCTATTTCTGTCCGCATTTGTTGGGGTACTTGTAACAAGTAACCCCGGGATGACCACAAATATAGCATTGTAATGATCTTACTCCTTTGATGTCAACGCGAGCCTCAGCCTCTTTTGGAGTAGTGGTGTGAGTGTTCGAAGACTTGTTGGAGAAGTTTGCATAGGAGTTGGATCTGTTGAAAGATGTACTCCGCTAGCCATTGGAGCTGGACTGATGTCTTCGGAAAGCTTTTTTGCCATCGCGCTGACCACTGGATTGCGTGTCCTTGTCACAATTCTGATTGCTCTTGGATGGAGAACGTTGGCGTGACCCTTGGTTATATCTGAATGGTTTAGTATGGCGTGCTATAGGACGTGCACGTTCACCAAGACCATGTCCGGGGTCACTATTGGGCCATTTACGGCCAGAAATCAACTGATTTTCCACCACGGAAGAGTGAAACAACAACGCATCCATGGTGGTGAGGCCAATTGTGTTCAATTGGCTACGGATGTCGTCATGCATTCCTCCATAAACAATGGCGATCATGTGTTCTTGGAGAAGCGGAGGGCTGATTCGATCTATCATGTTGCCCATTAAGGGACAGTAGTCCGCAATGGGTTGTCCATGGCGCTGTGCCGCGAAGATGAGCCTAGTCCACTGATCATGTGGCTGCTCGAATTCTCCATATCGACGGTAATGAGAATGCCGTGCATGTCCAAATCGTGCACACGGTGGCGGCGAACGATGGATTCGTCGGCTGCCATCCATCCCAAAAATTCGGTTTTATCACCTGAAAATATATCCATTTGTGCGAAAGCACGAGTTAATCTCTCCACGTGGTCTTCCTGCCAGAGGCTCTTACCGTGAGCTGGATGCTGCGTGGTGTAATGAGGAGTGTGGGGACAGCCGGAGGCTTCCGAGGTGCGGAAGGAACCATGGAAAGAGAGTGGGGAAGAATATTCCATCGAAAGTGGGCCCTCTTACGAGCGTGCCAAGGGCGAATACGTTGGGTTGGAGGATCCAAATTGTCCCTTGGATTGTCCCTTGGATTAACCGTGGGCGCATACCCGTGGTTGGGTACCTGAGGCTGTGCAGGAAGTTGTTGGGGGCGCATGGGGTGTCGAGGACCGTTGTGCGTCTGTTCCTGAGCGGAGAGGGCCCGTTGTAGTACTTGGCAGCGTTGAGAACGAAGTTCCAGTTCTGCCAGGTGATCCAGATTGAGGCAGCGAAAGTAATCTGCTGCGCCTGGGTTAGACTGCAGAAATGCAGCCAGGTCAGGATTCTCAATCCTGTTGATCTCCGGATGGAGAGTTGGGGGCGACTGCCCTGACATGACGCTTGTTGTGGCGCTAGTCATGTTAAGGTAGAGTAATGAAAACTCTAAATATCGTACTGAGGATTCTCAAAATCTGAGTAGCGCAACCACCGGTGGTGGAGTTTGAAACTTATCTGAGTTCAAGAAAGTAAGGTCCGAAATTGTATTTCTAAATGTATAAAACACGCAAGTGTGTATAGAGAAAGTTCAAACTTTGGTGCAAAATACTGTATGAAATAACACAAAACAGGCAAAATTGGAACAACTTAAGTGATCTAAAACACGGGTACCGCGTAATGTTCGTAGGGTGTAGTGCAGATTCGGTCAAGATGAACAATTCAAAACAGTTTATGAAGGTTGGGCGCCAGTTGCGAGGTTACGAACTGTTGGGCACCCTGTACGGGAGCTTCCAGTTCGGTAGTCGACGCTCCGTTCACTCTACGAAGGTATACGCGTGATTGGTGACGTCTCCTGACTCGTGTGTAGAGTTTATATGTTTAGATAGGGAACTTAACGTTAAGGAATGTACTGCGGGCAGCCGCTTTCGCCAGATTCAGGGGGAGCTTTTGCCCTCAGGCGGTGCCGTGCAGCACGATGACTGTCCAAAGGGGCAGCAACGTTAGGTCGTGGATCCACTCCCGAAAACGAGCAAGATGCCGTTTTCAAATGCGCGTACAAACCGAACGCGAGCGCGTACTTGGAAAATTCCAACGCGAGATTAATGAGCAGAATACAAACTAATACTCAGCTTAAATTCAAGTTTAATAAATAGTTAGAACTTGATAAAGGTTACAATGGAAAAGCACGACTTAACAAAAGCGAAACGCGAAAGATCACAAATTATCACAATGGAAATTGGTATAAATGCAAATTACAAAATTAAGCAAGTGGAGCGGATCCTGCTCCTACTTGCGCGTTTTGGACAGTGTAAAGTATCCGAAGGGGGTGAGGTATTCTATACTTAACTGACGGATACTTTTGGAGTAAGATTTTTCATGACAACCAATGGGATGGTGGATATTCGGAAGTTTTGAAACTGCTTTTAGGGCCAATAAGATTTTGGGATGATTCTTGGATATTTCGAAAACTCTGTGCTCCAATGGGAGCTTTGGATCGCAGTTCGATTTCCAGGTAACTAATTAAATCTGTTATTTTTTTTTCTAGGTAATTTTAACGTTGCTTTAATTATGGGTTACGGTTTTTGGGAAGCATGGCGGTCCATGGGGAGTACGGACATCCGGGCCACGGAGGTAAGTTTGCTGCTCTTTTGAGGTTAATGCTTAAATGTGGGTCTTTGTGGGATTAGGTGTCCCGGACGTGGGTTTTAAGCTTTAAATTACCAGACTTTTGTCTGCCTGTTTAAGCCGAAATCAGAGACCAAAGCGAGTATGGTCTCTCAGTAGGCCTACATTCTATACATACTGTACATATTTGCATGACATTTTAATAACGTACATGTATTTATTTTAAGTATTGTTACACAAGAATATACATTATTAACGTTCAAATGTACATGTACATAAAAATGTCAACAAATAGTTTAACTTGGTGAGAAATGGTCCGTGATCAAAGATTCCAGAGCGTGGGAAACTTTTTCACATCCCCCCTTCATCATTATATTCGATTTCATATAGCATGAACATACCAAAACCCCCATCCCTAAATGCAGATTATTATTATAACCAGCATCACAATACCCGGAAAATTTTACATGTACTGCTATGGAAAACCAAACTTCCTTTGCTTTTTCGACCTAATATCCGACCTATCATTATTTCCGGAATTGTTTTAAATGGATTCTACTGTATTTAACGTACAATTTCCATATCTTTCAAAATTGTTTATGTTTTTATTTAAATTAAGTCTGAACAGAATTTTTAAACATAATTAAGACGAAAAGTGATTAAAGTAACATTTTAAGTAATACTTCCCTTGTTTATAATATTGAAAGTATAGGATTTAGCCTCGCTTTTGACAATTAATAGAGACAAAGTAATCAGTTTACTAACCATGTCTGCAAATTGGTTGATGCCCATTTTGAAAAAGATTTTGCCTTTACGATACAAGATGTTGTGTTCCTCAATTTTCTTAAAGTTGTCAGTGAAAACTCCGAAATGGAATTGCTCTTAATTAAATGTCCATCGTATATTTTTTATCTAACAATATTATAACATTATAGATTAGTTTGGAATAGTCGTGTGGATTATATTTAATACTTCCGTCTGAAAATAGGAACCACTTGTATAAACGTTTAGAGTGCTGAAATACAGGCAATCAAACCCCGGTTAACAAACATAATTCGTTCTACAAAACATGTACAAGCTCGTACGCTTTGATTTTTTTTCTTAGGAATTATTTCACAAATTCTTTTATGTACATTTTTCCAAATGTACATGTATACAGTAGTGTATTTGCCAAAACCAAAATAGACTGGGATCTAATTTATCCAGAAAATTCCGTTTTCCGAACTTGCCAGAAAGGTCGCTAAAAATACATGTGTCCAGATTCACTCGAGTGACCAATGACCCAAATGAAAACTGGTCTCTTCCTTTTTTGAGCAGTCAGTGTATGGTCAGGTCAGTGCAAGACTGCGAGTCCATTTAAGCTAACTACTACAAGTATAGAGGCATCATCATTGTTCTTAATTCATCAAAGGTTTTCACGGATTTAGTAAACGTAAGTTAACTATTTGATACAAATATAATTCATTACAAGTTTTTCTCACAATATTTCCAAGAAAATGGAAACTTTTGTTTACAAAATGCTAAAAAATAGCCTATGACTATGAACTGAACTTAACTGAACTGAAATTGTAGCCTATCCTTTGAAACGGATCCCCCAGAGGGGGCGCTACTGTGCAGAGCAATGTCTACACCAACCACTCGCTGCTGTTCGAAAAGTGCAGCCTACTACCTCTCTATGATACCTCCTTGCCCCTCGGTATCATCTCTTACAAGTTCCTGTTTTAGAGCCCACCATTTACCCAACAATCTCTTTGCCACCTGAATGGAACCGTCTCGCCCCGAGCCACCTGTTGCCAATCCCAACCATTCATGTACAGATGCATTTTCCATTCCTGACCGAGCCCCCTCCAGAGCCGAACATGCACAAAACACATGCTCAATATCCTCAGCACCGTTGAGGCACAGATCACACATCTCTGCAGTATCTCTAAATTTTGCCAGGCGCTTATTCGTTTCCAATGAACCTGCCCTAGCCCGAAACAGAAGAGCACTGGTGTAGGAGTTATCATATATATCTTCTCGGCCAATCCCACATTTGCTGCTGTTTTATACAGGTGTCAGATCTAGCTCATGGCCCTTTCTTAAAGACATCCAAGCCTAATCTGGCACCATACCATTTCACACGCCGCAGCCATTGAGTCGTCCATCCTTGACCCCTTAACCATTTCAGCCCTGCTGGCAGGAATAAGAGCCACTTCGTTTTTAATTTCCTATTCAAAAAGTAATCTTACTATTGCCTTGCTCTTTGCTGTAGGTTAACTAGTAGGCTTTAACCTTTAATGCTGGCTAGATGAAAACTGGCGCCCTCAGTTAGAATATTTCGAAATTTGGCTCGTTCTTCATCATTCGCATGGATTCTCGTAAAGGTAAAAACCATGTTTTTGGGCCGCCATTTCATGAATTTTGCATAGATTTTAACGATTCTTTTTTTTAACAAATCATTAGATAAACGTATCCAGAATATTTCTGCAAAGTTTTAGAATGATATTAATTATATTAGTCACGTTATGAACAAAAATATGTGTGGCTCTTAAAACGGCAAGCAGGGCTTGAGGACATACTTTATAAATTTCTGACATATGATAGATTTGCATGTTTTCTATGTATAAACATACCTTTTTTGCTCAAATTAGGCAAATCTAATTACATGTAGTAAAAAAAAACACAATATAAGTATTTAAAATTATATTTGGTCAATTTTATTGAAATGTAGTGCGGTAATTTATTCAAAAAATGTAAAAAAAAATTATTTGTAATAGTTTTTGGACATATCTAAGCAGTTATCTTTACATTTCGAATGTATACATGATAATATATGCTACATTGTCATAATACATGCTTGAATATTTATAATTACAGCCTCAACAAGCCAAACTAGTGCGCAGTTCTACCGTAAACGTACTATTTCATGAAATATAGTTATTGCACAACAAAAATATCACCATTTGCAATTACTTTTCATAATAATGATGTTTTTATAAGACATTTTTAATGAAATAGTTTGTAATTGAGCAATTTAAAAACAAAAAAAAACTTAAAATGACCCGCTAAGCCCTAGTGGCTCTTATAAGAGCCAAATAATAACTTTTTTAATAATAATCAGATTGTTCTAAACTTATGCATGGCAGTATCTTTTAACATGCTGATAACGAAAATACATTAAAAAAAAAATTGATTTAAGTACTTTTTTTCCAGGGCTGAAAGGGTTAACTAAGAGCTCATAGACCTGCCTTGCTGGATAGGACTTCGCCAGAGTCCATAACCTACGTAATAGGTCAGTTTGCTTGCTATCTCTCTTGATTCAAAGCTACACAATCACATGTCTCCTTGCAAGGCCCTTACAGCTGTGAACCTATTTAGCACCCAATGCTGCCCTAGCCTGTTTTCTTTGCAAGATTTCCAGCTCATTGTTCAACCCAATAGAGTAGCAGAGCGTGTCATTAGCATATGTCAATGCCGGAACTGCAATCCCATTATCCCCTTCCAAGCCCCCCGAATAATCTCATATTTGCTAAAGGATTGAAATGCCAAACGACATAGCAGGCCCGACACTCTGCGATCTTTCAGACGTATTTTATCATCCATATTAGCAAGATATTTCGTTTCATTGCTCAAAAGTACCCCTAAGTATTCATACTGTGTGACCTGATGAACATCCTGACCATTAAGTGTCCATTTGATAGTAGACGGGATACCTGTACCTCCTTCCACTACTAGAACCCCAGATTTATCGCTGCCATATTCGAGTCCATAGTCCGTTCCATATTCCCTGCTAAGCTCAATAGTTTTTTTGCATTTCCTGGGTTCATTAACCCTCTGATATATACCTTGACCCAAGCAAGGTAAAAAATACTCAACTTTGTGACTATCACTTATTTTAAATTGATCCTTCTTTACATTGTTTTTATATTAGCTTTGAAATATACGTATTATTTTTTTCCACTTAAATTTCTGCTTCTGATTTTCTCAGAAAGTCGATTGGGGTACAAATTGGTCAAAATGCCAAAAATATGCTCTTGCTTTGTTTGTTCGCAGCATACTGAGATTATATGTGCCAAATGATTTTTTGGACCCAACATTTATTTTTTCAATTCTTTATTAAACATTTTTAAAATATGCATCTATGGAATATAAAATTTCCCCGTTAACACAGTACATACAAGAATTTTTTCAGCACAACATTGTGATTTGTTTAAGCATGCATAATAAAAACGCAACTGAAAACAAGTTTTTCCATGGTTAGTCACCAGAGGTTGTAAAAAAGTAATTTACCAGGTGGTCAAGAAACTAATGTGCTGCAGCATGCTGTTAAAACTGGTAAGTTTTGTTATACGTACAGAACTATTAAGGGTACAATTTTTGTTATTTTGTCAAATATTTTGGCCTTTCTTTACATAAACACGTGAAGAAGATGTGTTTCGACGAACCATATATAGTTTGAAAATAACACATACTGTCATTCAAAAATTGAATGAAGGAATAGTGATCACAAATTTCTGACAATTTTGGTTCCAAATACCAATGAACAATATTGCTCAATGAAAATGTTGTTTATTAAGTATGACAAGAAATACAATATCAGTTAAAACTCAAGGAAATTTCGTTGAGTTGCATACATACAAATACCAAAAATTTTAACAGCGACTTTGCAATATCGATAATTAAATGTTGCATATGACATTCTTACATATTTTTCAACGCTCTACAACTTTCTAGTCGGATGTTTCGCTCCATCTTCAATGGTTAAAATTTTAGAATCACACAAACTTAGAATGTGACATAAGATTTGCTTTCTGGAATCCTCAAACGGCACTTCCTATTCAACTGTGAAAGAGGATTTTGTTTAAGTTTTGTACCTTATAAACTGTTCAAGTTCTGGCCCATGTAGAAAAATGACCAAAAAATGACGTCATTTTACGTCATTTTTTTTAATTAAGGGGACGTCATACAGAGAATCATTTCGATGTCATTTTTTGGTTATTTCTTTTCTTTTTAAACATCAGCATGCATGCATATGCTTCGAATGGCGATGGTACTCTGGATTCTGTACTTGTCTAACAGCCGCTTGGTTGACAACATGCAACACAGGTATGCTATCCACAGAGTGGCAAACCATTTCTAAGATTCAATATTTAGGACTTTTTGGGACTTTAAGAAAATTTCCCTGACCAATAACTATGTGAAAAATAACATATTTTTGTAATTGACACTGAAGAATATTTCTCAAAATTGACTAACAACAATTTTGAAAACTAATTAACATAAAACATTTTTTTAAATTAAAAAAATGTGCATAGTTTTTTTTAAATGTGGCAACTTTGTATTCGGAAAACCGTTTAAAAATGTTGAAAATTTATGCTCGGAAAACGTGGAAAATTTGCCAATTTGTCTTCGGAAAAAGTGAAAAAGTTTGTAACTTTGTACACGGAAAACGTGGAAACTTTTGCAAATTTATAAACGGAAAACATGAAAACTTTAGCAAATATGTACTCTGAAAACCATGAGAATTTTGCAAATTTGTACACCAAAAACCTAGAGAATTTTGCAAATTTGTACAGGAAAACATGTACAATTTTGCAACCTTGTACATGGAAAATTTTGTAAATATTTACTCGGAAAACGTGGTAAATTTTGCAAATTTGTACTCGGAAAACATAGAAAGTTTTTAAAATTAGAACATGGATAATGTAGAAAAACTGCAAATTTGTACTTGGAAAACCTACAGAATTTTGGAAATTTGAACCCAGAAAACGTGGAAAATTTTGTAAATTTTTACATGAAAAACGTGGAAAATTTTGCAAATTTATCCTGGGAAAATGTAGAAAATTTAGGAAATTTATCCTGGGAAAATGTAGAAAATTTTGCAAATTTGTACTCAGAAAATGGGCCTTGAACTAACCATGCATGTAGAAGTATTAATTTTAGATCACCATGACTGCGCTGAATTTCCCTGACTTTTCCACTCCAGACATTTACAAATTCCCTGACTTTTCCACTCCAGACATTTACAAATTCCCTGACTTTTCCAAGTCTGGAATGAATTCAATTTGCTCTCCATCTCATGAACAATTTTTTTCTTCTTTTCCTCAATCTCTTGGATATTAACTTGGGCCTTTTGTTTTTCCAAGATCATGCCTGGCCTTCTTCAGACACTGGCTTGCGGAGCATATAGCAGTCATCATAACTAGGACAACTTTAACTTTTGAAACATCATTTCACTGCATTCTTTCGGACAAACTCACAAATCCACTTTTGTAAAACAAGGCTCTCCTCTAAAAGATTATCCGCTAGGCACGGCTCATTTATTGAAAAACCATGTTCAACTTCAGCTTGCCCAGCAAAAAAGATTAGAAGACATTTTCATAATATCCACAATCTTTCCACTGAATTGGTCAACAAGCTCCTTGTACCAAGCATCAAGGCTATATGCAAGGTGGTCTCTTCGGATTATTTTTTCATGCGGTCATATACCAGGCTCCCCTTCTTAAACTTTGCCTGGTACTCTCTTTTAAGGACATCTACATCCATTGGTTCAATACTTAAGGAGTTTACAAAGTGATCGAAAAGCACATCAACACGGGCCATTTTAGCACCATGGCATTGAGCACCATTTGAGCTAGATGCAGTTCTGCCCAACAACACTTGAACCGAGCTAGAATTAGCTAATATTGTTATACTGCACTTGCCCTAAGGAACATGTGTAATAATTTGCAACGATTCTTCAATTGTTTGTAGGGTATTTAGGACTTTTCATTTTTTAGGACTTTTAGGACTTGTTTGCCACACTGACTGTACCCTACAGTCAGCAACTAAATGCCATATGGTAGGGGTGTCGAGCCAATTTTCAGCAGAAAGCTCCTACGTCAGTTGCGATCCGACTTAGACATCATTGT
>JAQGAO010004372.1:0-15267 GCA_034697705.1 Ommatoiulus sabulosus
TTTAGGCCTTCATCAGGGCAGGAATTCGTCGGGAAAGGAATTCAGCCACCGCAACGCGTGGCCGGGACCGCTAGTCAATATTAAAATATTAATATTTGTAGGCCTAATATATTACAGATGCGTTTAAAATTTCATTGAATGTTCCGATCCATTCATATTTTAAGTACATTTAAATATATTTTGCATCTATAAATATACGTACATGACTTCGAATGCATATTAATTAATAAACATGTTTTTTTATTAGAAAAAATTGTTGTAAATTTACTTCAAGATTCATGACATACTGTATGTACGTGCCTATATAATGGGTATGTGACAAATCTGCTTCTCTTTGGCATCTTTGCAAAGTGTTTGAAACTTGAAGATGTGAAAATCTCAATTCCTTGTAGTTTATCGAAAAAAGAATGGTCTAATTTTTAATATTTCAAATTATGCTTAAACCGCACGTTCAAAAAATACAATTTTAAAATGCATTTCCGAAGAGAAAAACTTACATTTTTTAAAAATTTAATTGGAATATTATAACTTTTAAACACCTTTGCATGTTCAATATGTTTAGGGTTACATTAACTACAATGAATTAGAAAATTAGCCACATATTATACAATACAGTGTACATCTATATACCACAATGCATTGAAAGGAGTTTCAGTAAAGCAGTATGTAAAAGTAGTAAATACAGTACATGTATATTTCCAACATGTAGAGTAAAACCGGGAAAAGTGACCACCTTTGAATGGTGACCACCTGTTTATGTTGACCACTTTTTAGTGTTTTGTTTGTTCTAGTGTACATTTCCTTCATGAAAATTCTCTATATAGTGACCACCTGTCAATTGTGTACAGTGACCACTGACTAGTGTGTGTTGTCTTTTTTGCCATTTTTACATTGCCAGTGTACCTTTTAAAGTGACCAGATAACCTTACATCCTGCTTTAACCCCAGTGGTTCTCAAATAATTCAGCCAATCATGTTATTCAGATTGAAAGAAATCACTGAAAACATGATCAAAAGAATCAAAAAGCGCTTAAAACAAGGAAAATTGATAATTTTTTCTTTAAAAAAAAGGTGTAATAAGGCAATAAATATACTCTATGTAATACACAAGGAAATGATGATTCTGTACTTTTTTGGTTTTGTGGTTTTTTAATACATGTATTACAGTCTGCATGTACAAGTACAGTGTACATGTTCATTTTAATTTAATTCAGACATTCTCTGTACAATGACTACCTGTGTACAGTGACCAACATAGCATTTTTTTGGTGGTCACTCTTAACAGGTTTTACTGTAATTACAATTGTATATTTATTTAACATGCCGATGCCAGTATTACTGACAATGGTTAATATTTTTTCTAAAACCTGAAAATCACTACATTACTGTCTAAATCTTTTGTCAAGGTGCACAACACTAACAGTGAAACTATTAAACCTCAAGATCAAACGTCTGATTAGCAACAGCAATATTATACTAAATAAATAAAATGCACCGATTATTCTTTTAAACTTGAAAATTAATCTCGCACATGACATTTATTACGACTAAATCGTTTAAGTCCTACCTTTGTGGAATACCCTGGCATGATTAGCATGCAAACACATGTAACCAGCAGTGGGCGAGCCGGTTGGCTTGGAAACGGCAAAGAACGTAGCATCCATCAGTTGTAATTGCACTTCTCCTTTTTGGTCCATATCAATTTTTCCGAGTGCATCCTAAAACGTAAATCAAACTTTTCATTAGCTGGCTGTCACAACAGCGAACACCAGAAATAAGATTTAAACGGACAGATATTTACCTTGAGGGGAGTATTCAGAGTAATAGCCGCCTGTTTGGTAATGATGGTAAAACAGATCTTGTTCTGAAGGCCAGCACTCACATTTACCGTCGGTTGATGCTTTTTGTGCTTTGGCTTCTGCTCGTAGAACGAGTAAAAGGGTGGAGCTTCATCCTCAGAATCCGAACTGGATTCTAAAATAAACGAATATTTCTAATCATAATCAAATTATGAGAAACTGTAAAAACAAATCAGATCTCCGACGGAAGAGCCGCGCTGTTTTCATAAACCGACAACGTACATTTTTGGCAACAAATCTGGCTTTTTAGCATGTCTGCCCAAAACCAGAAAAAAGTCAACCACCGGATTGTATTGCGAAAATAAGCGAGTAACCGATTACGTTTTTAGTTGAATGGAGTCTGCCAATATAATATTCCAAAAAAATGCATCGCATGATCAAATAATTTTCTAGCAATGAGCTAGAGCTGTTCCAATACAGTTTTAACGCAAGTTTTCAGCTTACTGCACTTGCTACTACAATCTGCAGGCCGAATATATTCTAGAACAACACGCATTTATAGTTCCTAATCATGCACACTCACCATATCGAGCTGATTTACACGAGGCGAAAGTTTGGTAGACAGTGTCTTGCATAATGCTGCTAGCCCAGTCAGCATTTGCAGGAGTATGCCGGAGGTTAATTGAATCTTTAGTGACCGGGCGAGGTGCAGCGGGTTCCCACAAAAGTAAATCTGTACTTATCCTGCAATAAGAATAAAGAATTTCCTCATCAAACAATACAATATTTTTCATAATAATATAAAATTGTAGCATTTTCAACTGTTCCTACTACATTTAGTATCTATCTGGAAAAAAAAAATAAAGATAAATGGCCTAGCTACTTACCTGTTGTATAGAACTTCATAGAAATGTTTATTAGGAAGCACCAAGTTCACGTTAGCAAGATTGAGTTCTATAGCAATATGAGAATTGCTAATCGAGTGTTCAATGAATTCAGCCACCTCTTGACGCTCGCCCGGGAGCACCAACTACACAAGAACATGAACACATGAAGGACATTAGAGTCAAAGCTTTAACAAAATGTGTCATCCTAATTTTTTTTTAAAGACAGCACATTTGTTACTATTATTGATAAAATATGCAAAATCCTAACAAAAATAATTCTCTCATATTATATAACCCTGAAAATGTGCTGTAAACTAAAAAAAATGCCTGCCTTCAGTGTATCCTGAAATGAACGAAACAACACAAAAAAATTAAAAAAATTTAGAATTTTTCAACAAAAATGGGAAAAAAAAAATTATCAATGCTAACGATAAAGTTAACAAAATTTAGAAGCACCGCAAAGGATCTCACCTTTTCTCCTTCAGGCGAACTACCCTCAGATTTCTTCTGTCCTTCGGAATCAAATTCCTGGTTGGCCGCATGCCCACTTTCGTAGACTACTTTGCGTGTGGAAAAAGGCGATGGCTCCGTATTTTCCGAGTTGCACAACTGGTGAACTAAAGTTTCGATGGAGTTGGCATGTGTGGCATCATCAGAATCCTCCGGTTCTTGCTCCTCCAGAATTTGGTTAGGCGACGGAGGGCGAACTTTCAAACAAAGCCTGAAATCGAAACAATTTGGAATTTTAACCGTATCACGAGACTGATTTCAAAAAGTATCATTCAGAAACAAACCTGGGCCAATCTAATCCATTATCATCTTCATCCAGATTAAAATTTGCATTTGAGCCATTTCCGGGTGAGGCACGCAAGAAGGAAATTGGAGGATCAAACGAATTCTCTTGAAATAGGCCTGAAAACAGGAAATAAAGCATGTATGCAGACATGTGCAAGTTAATTTAGGTCACAAATGCACGTTTCTGACTTCATCTGTCATTAAAAAATACAAAGAAAATTATGCAAATATTTGAAGGCTGAAGGATAACATAGCTACGATCATGTAAATTTTTTGTGTGAAAACTAAAGCAAGCATAAAAATTATATAGATTCAGTGGCTGCCATTTCTGCAATGATAAGTGGGGGTTGCATCAGATAAGAAAAAAAAATCAGTTAATTTTAGTTACGATGCAATTATTGAAAAAAAAAATTATTCTTAAAGAAGAAAAAAAAAATTATTCTTAAAGAAGAAAAAAAAAATTATTCTTAAAGAATAAAAAAAAATTACAGGAGCTGTCTCGGTGTCACTGTGTGATTTTTGAAAATTAATATAGAAAATTTTATATTCGGAAAATGTAGAAAGTTTTTTAAAATTGTACCCTGAAAACGTGGGTCATTTTAAATTTTGTGCTCGGAAAACGTGGAGAATTTTGCAAATTTGTACTCGGAAAACGTGCAAAATTTTACAAATTTGTACTCGGAAAACGTGGAAGTTTTTAAAAATTTGTACTCGGAAAACGTGGAAAATGTTGCCAATTTGTACTAGGAAAACAAGAATTTTTTTGAAAATTTGTACTCGGAAAACGTGGAAAATTTTGCAAATGAAGCTTAAAAATCATTAATTTTGGATCGCAAAAACATGACACTGAATTTCCCTAACTTTTTCAAAATTAGCCATTCTTCCCTGACTTCTCCAGACATTTTCAAGTTTACTGACTTTTCCAGGTTTTCCAGGTCCGGGGGTACCCTGACCAAAATATTTGTCATGTCAATCTTTAAAGTCAACATTTTCTGCACACTGGGAGTAACCGCACATAGTTGGAAAGTCTCAAAAATACTTATAAAAACATGCCCTCAAAACGTTTACAAAAAACATTCTGTCAAATGAAATCTAACGAAATGCAGGTAATTGAACTTACCATGTAACTCCTTACACTGAGCATCTAGAGTCCACAACGTTTCTTCATTATCAAAAACTGTACGGAACCTAGCTTCCGTCATTTCAAGAATAAGCACATCATTGCGTACTGCCCTCTGCCACCATGGAGCCCGTTCATAAACATGAGGAGGTCGCAGGTCAGGGATAGGGAACCTAATCTTGAGCTTAAGCAATGGAGATGAAATTGACAGCTCCAGCTTGTGGCCTGTGTTTTTGTTTCCTTCTTCCATGGCTTGATATATGAACCCTTGGTTATTGGTCTAAGATTGAAAACACGTGTTTATCATTATTCAAAGACAATTCCATGTTATGTAATACAGGAAACTTCTAAACTTCTAAACAGATACTACACTGACATAATCCAGGATTCCCCCAGAAATTTCATTTTCAACTTCCCTGACTATTCCAGGTTTTAACACTTGAAAACACTTCCCTAAATTTACACTAATGAAAATTTTGTATTCTGAAAGTGTTGGAAATTTGTCCTCGGAAAACGTGGGAAATTTTTTCAATTTTGTACTCGGAAAACGGGGGAAATTTTTCAAATTTGCCTCGGAAAACGTGAGAAATTTTGCAATTTTGACCCCAGAAAACGTGCGAAATTTTTTCAATTTTGTACTCGGAAAACGGGGGAAATTTTTCAAATTTGCCTCGGAAAACGTGTGAAATTTTGCAATTTTGACCCGGGAAAACGTGGGAAATTTTGAGAATAAGCCATTCTTCCCTGACTTCTCCAGACATTTTCAAGTTCCCAGACTTTCCAGGTCTGGGAGTACCCTGTAATCAGAATTCATAGTTGTTCGTTTAGAAACAACCAGTAATACTTATTTCATATTTACCTGAGCTGGAGAAGCTCGTGTAGCCTGGCCACGGAGATCCAAGGGTGTGAGCAGACCGATTATGCGGTCTACAATGGTGATATCAAGCTCAGATTCACAAGGTGCCAGGTGCAGTTGAATCTCGGTGCGTGGTGGCCCCACATTACGTATCCTCGATAAAGACTAACGGGAAGACAAAGTTTTCCCCAAGATAAGATAAGGTTAGCAAAATTTTAATAAACAATCAATCAAATTAATTTAAAGCGTTGTAATATAGTAACAAAATAAAAACTTTGGAATAAGTTTTCATAAAAACTTTGAAAGAAGTTTTCAATGTGCCTTCATAGTAACGTATGGAGAATTATGGTTTCGCAATATTTTTTTTGAATCCGCTTTGTACCATTAAAAGACAATGGGCAGAAAAAATGTATGCAATAACTCAAAAATTACAATAGCACAGCAACAACAACAACACAAGATGTAATCATTATACCTGCGATTGTAGGCGCTCCCAGTGATTTATTTTCATTCTGAAGCATGGGGGACTCGAGGAGGCATCAGAAGATTTTGATGGATCCTTGGCAGTTTTTACTTTTGCACCTGGTGGAGGACCCCAAAGCTAAACAAATATAAGAAAACAGTACATACATGTAATTAAATCTTAAAATATGTATAATAAAATAAAAAGAACGAAAACATAACTTGAGGGCTCAACAAGTTTTTGAAACGTGTTTGGGGAAAATTCCAGAAATATCCAACACCGCTGGTAAATTCAAATTAATATCTAAGCATATAATGGCTTTTAAAAAGATGCGAAAGTCGATTTCTCCAGTTTATAAATCTAAATCTGATAATATTGAGGAAATTAAGTATTGGTATCCCCTGTCAATTTTTAAAAAAGATTTGAATGCTGGACTTAAATACCTTTAGCTAGCCATAAGAGAAATTTTTACATAAAAACTGTCATTTTTTCAAACAAAAATGCATATATAGTTTTTAGTTACATGGAGTCACTTCCCAATATTATCACAAAATCGTAAAAAATGGACCTGGGCAGTTTTAGAAGCCTCACAATCATAGAACACCGACATAAAAGTCGGTCGAGTTTTTCAAAATTGTGAGATTTTATCCAGTGATGGCAAACAGAAAGACGCCGTTATTTTCTTTGTCTAGATGTTTAGTGCTGAACTCATTATAGCCCCCTTGCTTGTAAATAAGTATCTTAGAAATAGAAAACTGTCACATCCTAATTGTAACTTCATTCCCTCCAGAAAACAGATACACAAATTAAGGGTAAACAAATTAGGAAAATTATCTATAACAAATTAAGTGGTAATTAAATAAAATAAAATGATAAAATAAAACAACAACTTTGAAGCTTACCTTACAATATTCCGGCTTTGGCGGACTTGGCAGTATTTTCTTGTCAAATAAACATTCCACTAACTCGGCAGTACCAAAACAAAGTGTAAATGCAAAACTCTTCAGAATAGAGGATGCCTTGTCATTGCCTTCAACAGTGCAAGGTGCACCAATGAACCTCAAGTGATTTGCCGTGCATGCAGCAGACAGTCTTTTGTGAGCTCTAGCCAGATCTACATCATTGTTTACATCAAGCGAGAAAAGGCCCAAATGTTGGAAAAAATCTTCAGCCTTGGATTTCATCTCCTTGACGGACGATTCGGCGACAAATCCACTCCCGCCAGCTGCTGGAATCAGAACATCTTCGTGCAGAATTATGGCCACCAGGGAACTAACTTGCAGCTTAAAATATGTTGCTTCGGACAAGGGATCATCCAGAATCAAAGGTATGGCTCCTGCACAGGTAAAATAAAATACGAAAATCAACATTTCAACAAGTCCGATAATCCAACTTATCATTATTAAAGAAAATTGTTTTTTTTTCATAAAGCAAAATGACTGGAATTATTTTTGTTTTTATGTTTTTATTATTGTTTTTTTTGTTTTCGAGGAAGTAATGATTATTTTTCACTTAATCCACCAGATTTAGATACAGCCAAGCAGGGTTGCTACGGATTCTCACTTTCAAAATTCCCTGACTTTTCCAGACAAAAATTGCGTTTTTTCCTGACAGGCACGGTTTTATTGTCCACTGCTGGAATGGTCGATTTTCCCTAATATGTTATGCGTGACGCCTATCTTCCAGGTGGTTTCATAGACACATTTTGGACTCCCACCAGCACCCACATGAATTATTAAAAAGAAATAAAAAAACAGGGATTTGAGCTCCAAACCCGAAACGCTTTTAACATTGCCATAAAGATAATTCCGATGGGAGTCCAATGTTCACGATCAAGCAATTTTACAACCCCGGGGGTGCAATGAAAGCTCATAAATAGTTTCAAAACATTGGCGTAGCAACCCTGCTAAAGTACAAAATTGTAGCTATATGCATACAAATTGAGAATCTACGATAACTACATCGATTTATGTTAGCATACAAGGCTTACGGACTAGACACATACCCTGAGATGACTGTCGTTTTGTCCTCCCATGGTGTCCAACTGAATGGTGACCAGGATGGTAGCCGCCAACTAAAGATAACAAACATTTAAAATGCGTATTATAGTAAATTATCAACTTAAATTTTTTAGTTAAAAAACTATTAAGATGCCCGATCTTTTAAGGAGGTATTTTTTTCAATGCTACACATTTTTCAATTCTCAATTTGAAGAAACACGATGCTCAATTATTCCACAAAGGAAGCATTTTTCTACAGGATCATAAATTGAACGATTCAATTCAGGATTCTGAATTAAAATATATCAATGGAAAATGCCAACATAGTTCTTAATGAAATTTACGCAATAAACTCTACTCTTACGAGGAAATGTTTTAGACATGTATAGTGAATACCTGGTGGTGAATATTTTCTGTTGACACTACCCAAAGTACTTGTTGCAGATTCTCCATCTGACAGCTGAGCACTTGAATTAGAAATTGTGCTGGCCGTCATAACTTGACTAGGACCAACAACTGGCAAAAACTCATCATCCGAGTCTTCTATAATTACAAAAAAAAACTACATTTGAAACGAGTTACAAAAGAAAAATTGAAAATTGCATGATCTTACAGTTACCGTATTCCCGGATATATAACGCCATGCCATTGGAGGCTAGGGGTGACCCAATTATGATTTTTAATTGTGTAACACTACCGTACCTCTATCAACTGAGGTATTCCACTGAAGACTGAAGTAACAAAATGTGCCCTTAAATTCAATGTCCACAATACATTTAGTTCTAAAAGAATTTCACGTACGAAATTAGAAGCGACTATTTGGCGATGTATTAATCTATCCAGCCATCATTTAACACAAAAAATTACAAGTTTACAAAATTTAGTTTAAAATGCCTGCTTCTAGAAGAAAATTGCAATGCTAAATAAATTAAAACTCCATATCACGGGTTCCATAAAAGAGCACATACATATACATGTACTTGTAGATAAATTTTACGATATAAAAACTTAATTTAGAAATCTGATCATCTGAAGGAGTGCTGCATATCCTGCTCAGAAAAGTGATCGCATCCACCTTTTGTGTTAATTTGTAAACATGTTCTTCCTAGTTGTAAATTCTGTTACACATTGATCAGTGGCCCGCACTAATTTACAAGATTTTCAACAAAATGCATTGCTGTTGATGTGCTAATACCATCACAAAATTGATATTTCTTTGCAGAAGTCAACCTCTGATACCCCTCGTTGTACAATGGCATGCCTTTACACCAACCGGAATACGATATACCTAAAGACTGCGAAGACCAGCCTTGCTGATGCTGCAAAGAATGACCGTGGATTTGCGGTGAGAGTCGCTTTTGGAGTTCCTGCTCCACTCGCTCAAAATCTGAGGCCTGCATGGGCTTATTTAAAGTGTAACGATTCACAATGTTGCTGTTGTCTTCCATTTCTAAAATTGGTGATGGTATTTTAATTTATAAGTGTCCGAGCAGATCATCCCACAACGGTAATTAACTTTGGCCGATCTATAGTTTAGGACGTGATCTCTTACGCCCTTTAATCGCAAAGCTAAAAATTGCATTTGACAGTACCGTTTTAAGGGTTCTAGGACAAAATATACTGGACAAAACATACTGAACAAAATAAACTGAACAAAACATATTGGGGTAAAAATATACTGGTAAAAAATATAGGGGAAAAAACATATTGGACAAAATATACTTAACAAAATAAACTGAACAAAACATACTGGGGTAATAATATACTGAATAATATACTATGTTTTGTTCAGTTTATTTTATTAAGTATATTTTGTTCAGTATGTTTTGTCCAGTATGTTTTTGCCCCCTATATTTTGTTCAGTTTATTTTGACCAGTAGGCTATGTTTTGTCCAGTATATTTTGTTAGGATACCGTTTTAAGGAATCACTATAACTACCCCCTTGAAGCATGACTAGTCTACCTTAGATTATCTGTTTAAAACCTTTTAAGATCCACTCGTGTATTTTCTAAAAAAATAAATCAACTTGGAAAGACTACAAAAATTATATTTGACGCGAGAGTCTACCTTAGATTTTGTGAAATTTGACGCGAGTTTCAAACAATTTTATCATTGGTGGTATAATGCATAAGAGATCATGTCATCAGCTATAGACCGCCTTAATGATACGAGGCATTAATTTCACTTGTAATGCAAGAAGCTTTTAAATAAAAAAAAAATGATCTTACCAGGCGTCACTAAGCCACTGAGCAGCTCTGAGAGAACATGGATTTGTCTTGGGGAGAGGAACACTATCGCAGCTCCAATGCTAAAATCCAGCGACAAGTTTGGACCCGGTACAGTTTCACACTGCTTCAGCTTCACTCGAATTTCATGTTTCCCACTAAGCTTGGCTATCAGAATAGGATCCGGTTGAGTGGCATAATTAGACGAAATTTGAGGTTCCTGAATGTAATTTGTGACATAATTGGAAAATGCGGGCTCATGAAGACCCATTTCAGGTGTGTCTGGAGCTGTGGAATATGGCTCAGACATCTACAACCAAAAAAAACACTCAGATTTAGATTGCACGACTAAATACTTGCTACAAATTAATTAAAACAATTAAAACAATCTTAATTAATTAAAATATTATACATTAACTTTTACATTAACATTTACTTTTCAGTTAGATTTTCTTACAAAAATTAATTTTAAAAATGAGTTGTTGAGTGAGTTTGTTTGTTTGTTGGCTAAACACAAATGTCATAGGGACTTCCACCCCCCCAAGGCTTGAGAACCTAACCGTGAAAAATCCTCAATCAGGATAGCCGTACCGGGAATCGAACCCGCAACAACCGAACGAGCCATCCTTGCTCGGTTCCTTGATTTCTCCGGAGAAATATTTTCACAAAATGCATCAGTATTGATTATTTTTTTTCTTCAAAAAATGCCAAGAAAAAAAGATGCTGAAGATGACCAATGCCATGACACATTTTAAAAATAACCAACAATGATTCTGGTATGATGTAAAGACCGTAGAACTGCATTTAGACAAAACCAGCATTACCTTTGCTTCTGGTGACGATTCTGGAGACCCTGCTGACTTGGAGAATGTACGAGCATTTGAAGGGAACTCGTCTGTATATAGCGTAACACCTTCCCACTGAAACGTCTTGCTTGTAAACGAAGCTGGTTCATGAACATTTCGATCACTCACTTGGCTACCTTGGACGCCATCAGCATCGAAGTAATCAATTCTAGAAAAAAAAGGAATCAAAAAATAATATATATGAAGATTTAAACATAATCTAAAATTGTAATAACAATATTTGTTGCTCAAGATTGCTTCAGAGATCTGACAAAAGCCCCAGAATTCAATGAGGGTTCTTATTCTTTTTTTTTACAATTCAACTCAATTATTTCAATTTTTGAATCAAGTTTTTAAGAATTGTTTTAAAAAATTAGGGATAAAAATGAAAATAGAACTATGAATAAAGTATCAAAACCTAAGGGATGAACTGAGTGATACAATACAGATTACTTGCCTTTCCACCCTGATTTCTAGGGCAATGCCTATTTTACTCCCCTTTGGAACATGTTCTAATCTCAGTGTTGTGTCCGTAAATTGAACTTTCGTCCTGCATAGAACTAGAATTAAAAAGAGTTAATATGTAATAAAACTAACGACTTCAAGTCCTATTAAGGATACTTTATATACTTAGTTATTCGTTATAAATATACTACGAAATTAATCAAATTTAAACAATTTTAAATAATCTTAATTAGAAACAAATGACACCTTTTTAGGTTTTGGATGAACTAGCATTTTTTTTAGATATTTAGTTGTCAGAATTATATTTTTTTTTTTAAGAAAAGTTTTCCCTACAATTTGGGAACATTTTTTCCCAAATGTAAAGGAAGTTCACTTTTATTTCCCCAAAGTATTTATTGATGACCTTTTTCATTTAAAGTAAATTCTGACAACTGGATATCTGAAAAATACTACATCTGTATGTAGCAAATTATGGCGATATTAACTCTCAGAAAGATTCCAAAACCAAAAAACAGGTGTCATTTGTTGCAAATTAAAACTGATTGAAATATTAAAATTTTATTAATTTCTTAGTTTCATTTTAAAGAATTCTTAATAGGACATGCAATGAAATATGAAATGAAATGACGTTTTGATTATTTCCATGCTTATCAATTCATAAATGCACGTTTAGAGAATTATACCAAATTAAAAACGTTCATAGTAAATGCAACGTATAGGTTCCTTAGGGAATGAGGTCATCAATAAATAAATCTTCAAATAGTAGTGCAAAAATAGTAGTACGATTGGAAGTTATTTAAGAATTTTAATTTAATCTAGAAAATTAAAATGGCTTATGAACTGCAAGATGAATTACAATGATTTACATGCATATTAATACTGCAGAAATTGGTATAATTAAAATTGGTTTTAGTTAAAAACAAAAATAAAATCTAATAAATCATATGAGAGTAAATGCTTACTTTATTTCCACTACTCCCATTTCATTTTCTTTTTGGTATTAAACTTATGCAATGTTTTGAAAATCTGGCTTGACTTACAGTGTATTGCTGCTAGGAGGTTGTTAACATCGACCCGAGTTTCTTTTGATTCTGGGTGCAAATTTAAATTTTATCAAATATGGCATTATCAAGAAAAAGAATGAAATTATGTGCTGCCATAATGGAAGTAGTGAATTGTCCTCCTTTCTTTCTAAAAATTTGCATGGTGTTTTCAGCAAAATTAAGGTCTGGCGTGCACAACGGCAACTAAAGCCTGAAACTTGTGCCAATTTTCAGAGGAACTGTCTCTTAACTTTGGTATACCACGAAACCAGATTCAGGACAAGTCAGGTACTAGGCTAAACAATCTTGACAGTAAAACCGATTCCAGACCAATTCTGACCAAAGGTTTCCTAACCGTCTGATCCAATTATTTGAAGCAATAATAGCATAATATTCAAACAAGTGAGATCGGAAAAAATCCATTGGTGTTGTGAAAGCTTATGAGCTTCCCATGTGCTAGTTTCCCTGAAGCGTAGAGCTAGTCGCGACATTCGAAAACAATTTGAAGCGTATCAATAACACCCCTCATATTTACTTCTGTCCACATAAAAAGGACATTTTATTGATTCGATAGTTGTCTGAATTTCTAAACATGTTCGAACTTTGTATGTGTTTTTCTGCATCATCCACCGTGAATCGCATCACGAGTAACATGAATGACACGGTCTTTCTGTATTTTATCAAATGAGACCGATTGATTGGGAATGGCAATTATAAATTATGAAATATTAGTAACATTTCCAATTTACATTTCTGACATCAGCATTTTACAAGAATTATAGGACAGTGAAAGCCACTTAATTCGATCATGTTGGTTCCAGCGATTTTGACCAAAGGAAGCGGCTGACCGAAATAGACAATGAACGTCAAAAAATCCGTTAAAGATTAACCTTACCAACATTATTTGTTCTATGTTTTAAAAATACATATACTTAATTAATTGTACATAACTGTACTAACAAACTGAATCTAAGTCAATTCATCGATAAAATTTCAATTCAACACCTGATCTCTCAAAATGCATCATTATTAAAGCAAGCGAGGCTAGCTCCTCGAAGCGGTTTTTGTTGTTGTTGTATTTACATATTTTTAAAATTATATTTAACTTTTAACACGTGTAACATGTGTAAACTAGTTTCAAAATCAACTTATTTTATAAAAAATAAGTTTACAATAGTATTTCCATAAAAAATCCATTACCCATCCAGTACTAAATATAAAGTTGCACAAGTTTTAATTTGTTCTCCGCTTTCAGTGCTCATTCATTGTTTTTATTTATGAATCAAGAGTAGAACCAACTAAAATGCAAGTTTCAAATTTGCATAAGAATGGAATTTAGAAACTAGCTTGTCATTTATCAAAAATAATAAAAAACATTCACCTGAATCTATAGTTTTAGCGAAACTTTCCATTCCATCAAAACCTCTTGAATTATCTACATCCTTATCATCTTGCTCTTGTTGGCGCAAGCATTCCTTGGCCAATTCCATGCTTGTTGTCATGCTATTCCATATGGAATTCATGACCGATGCTGAAATAAACGTAAATGTTATTCCAAATGCTTAAATACTTGCCTTGAAAAATTGACAGAATATTTCAATAAAATGCGAGCATATAATACCATTTCCCGAACGTTCTCTTGGCTGGACTGTCATCATCAGGCCGGTGACTTCTACAAAGATGCTCTCTTTAAGAAGGTCTGCCCATGGAATTGACACTGAGATTTTTTTTATATACCCATCCACAAACTCAATGGGTAAGTTGTACAATTCAGCCATCTCATTTAGAGCCTGGAAATAGAAGCCCAAATTCAAACATTTTAAGCTTATAAAATTTTAAAAAAAGATTCAAAGGAAAAAATTGTTTTCCGAATTGAAGATTTGACTTATCAGTTACATGTACACGAATTCTATGAATTCTGGTAAAAACTTAATAAGGCCTTAACCAATGCAGAAAATAAATTCTCCCAGGCATTAAATAACGAATTTTGTAATTCAGTGAAAAAGTATGGGTGCACCTTTTTAATACAATCTGAAATTTGCAATCCTAGGTATTCAGGGTTCCCCCAGAAAATTCATATTCAACTTCCCTAACTTTTCCAGGTTTTTAAACAAATTTCCCTGACCAATGATAATGTCCAAACATCGCGTTATCCACGATTTTGCAAAATCGACGCAGGACAATATTCAAAACATGTCAAAATTAAAATAGGAAAATTTTACAAATTCATATTCGGAAGTTGAAAGTTTTACAAATTTGTAGGCTACTCAAAAACCGTTGAAAATTTCGCAAATATGTGCTGGAAAAGGTTGGAAAGTTTGCCAATTTATATTACGGAAAGTTTGCAAATTTATATTACAAAAAGTTTGAAAATTTGTCCTTGTAAACTACTTTACAAATTTGTACTCAAAA
Organism: Ommatoiulus sabulosus; assembly: GCA_034697705.1. NCBI lineage: Eukaryota > Metazoa > Arthropoda > Diplopoda > Julida > Julidae > Ommatoiulus > Ommatoiulus sabulosus. The sequence goes on from JAQGAO010004372.1 coordinate 14,911, forward strand.
ACAGTTGGAAATCTTGCAAATTTGAGTTATGAAAAGTTTGAAAATATTTAAAATTTGTACTTGGATAAAGGCTTACAATTTTGCAAATTTATCCTCTAAAACGTGGAAAATGTTGCAAATGTGTCCTCGGTAAATTTCATCAGAAACTGTTGAAAGTTTACAAATTTGCCCTCGGAAAATGTTGGAAATTTTGCAAATTTGTACTGGGAAAATTATAAAAAGTTTGCAAATGGATCCTGAGCTAACCACGCAAAAGCATTCATTTTGGATTTAATTTTGACAACATTAATACGTTGAATTTCCCTGACTTTTTCAAAACAAGTCATTCTTCCCTGACTTTTCCATACATTTTCAACT